>CATIWJ010397207.1:0-14608 GCA_949640765.1 Croton laevigatus
ATGATATGGCAGTGAAAAGCTTGAATTTTGATGCGTTACTGTGATTTCTTGAAAAGGATGAAGTTGGTAATGCATTAAACTGAAAATTCAAGAACTTGGGTTTTGCATATTTGGTTTGGGTTATTGAAGTTGAGATGTGAATTGAGGGAACAGAGGAGCTTGTAATAGTTCCCATGGCTAATCCGTCAACGCTTATGCTTGAGGCTGAAAATGCTTTATATTATCTGAATTAACAAGAAATTTGTAAATGTGGACCAATTATTATTGAACTTGAGGTTCAAACAAAAGAGAGACAACAAGTGTCAAACAAAAGAGTAGTTTTTTAATAGAAAAAATTCGGAAGAATGCTCAATTTGACCCTCTACTTGCATCTAATTATCAATTTAGTCTTTTTTTTAAAACTTTCTTTCAAATAGATCATTATACTTGGACTGAAATGTGCAATTCACTCTTCATTATTATATTTGAACTGCAAACCACAAAATTAGTGGCGGCCCGGCCTTTGAAGGAAGGAGCCCACTTTTTCAGCGTCAACAATGCGGTGGAATTCAAAATTATTTGATTTACTAAAATTAAAAATGTAATATAAATTAAAATAGAAATTTAAACTATTTTACAAATTCAAAATATTTTGTAATTTTCTCAATTTGGTTGCAATTTTTTATGCTTTTTTATTTTTTTTCAATTATTATAATTTTTATCATATAAATTTTAATTATTATTATTTCTCTTTTTATATGTGTGCGGGAGATTTATATATTATTTAGTCAAGTACATAAATTTACTCTTTTTTATGGTTAAATAGTTAAATAAAAATAAAAAAAATAACACCATTAATTTCTCCCTCCAAGAAAAACAAGATTTTTTTTTCAATTTCATTTTAAAATATTGATGGGCCTTGTTTTTTGAAATCCATAGCACCGAAGGGCGGCCTATTATCTTAAAAAACCAAAGGGTTAGTTATTAAAAAAAGTTGGAAACTAAGGCCTGCCCAAGTGTCCCATCAACTCCCTTCCTTCTTTCTTTCTTTCTTTCTTTCTTTCCTCTTCTTCTTCTTTCTTCCAGACTGCTATCTCTGCACAGCAAGTCGCCGGCCACCATTCTGTGTTTTTCGGCACCAAATCTCTGTAAATAAAAATTTTTTTTCCAAAAAACCATGGGGCCCAACACCATCCATGGCCTCTATGTGGCTCCGCCACTACACAAAAAAGCGCGTGAATGATAAGGCTGCTGCCGGTGTTTTTCACCAGTGGTAGCCCTAGTTTCTTTTTCTCTTTCCTGTTTTATCTTTCATTTTTCTCCTTTTGTTAGATTGTTTTTGCTGTTTTTGGTTTTCTTTGTTAGATGCTATGGAGCTTGTTTGGTGTTGATAGTGTTAGATCTACCATTTATGAATAGATCTGCAGTGTTTTCTAATTTTTTTTTCTCTTTTTTAGCAGCTTTGTTCTCTTTGGGGTTAAAATTGATTTTCTTTCTTTCTTCCAATGAAGATTCAAGTGGAATATACAAGTCTTGGATGTGATATTGCAGGTTGCACGTTCTTCTCTTGGCTGACCTTTGGTTGGAAGATTCAAATCTACAACAATATTCAATTTTTTTTCTGTTTAGATAAATTTGAATATTGTATGAATTTGATTTTATCAAGCACCCTCGTCCCCGCTTCTTTTTATCAATGAAAATCATTATCTTTAGTTTTAGAGAAAAAAAAAAAAGAAGAGAGATATCAATGGAAATTTTTTTTTTTTTTTGTCTTTTATCACCGATCAAAGTAATTAATGATTTGAGAGTTTTGACCGCGCGCAGCTTAGTTGCTTGAATTGGAGCCATTTGCAACAAATTATCCAAGTTATCAAATGAATTGTCAAAATAGTTAAGACATGGGTGAATTGACAGTTGTGTTCAAGTACAGGGTTCAAATTGGACATTCTTCCAAAAACTTAAGTAGTTGATAGTTTTGAGAAAAATTTACAATTTTCTCCCTGAGTTTTACCAAAAAAGAATCTACCTATGTTTTTTTAAGTTGACTAATTTATCTATATGTTTTAAATTCATTAGATAATTTGATCATTCTAGCTATTTTTCTATTAAAGTAATAATACAGGCCTTTTTAAAAAAGCTTAAGAAATAAAGGACTATTTTGATATTTGACCGTTGTCTTCTTTAACCTTTGTTCTAGCCAGCCATTGAAGCTACAAATCACTATTTCTGGCCAGAGCTTTGCTGAAAAATCACCCATCGAAGCTCTAGCCACCAAATTGGACAAAACAAAGCTTAGGGAGAAATGATTTGGAATGTACCCTTAAATTGGATAAAAAGTGGCCAGAAGATGTCGAAAAATGCAGAACAGATGAGCAGGAGAGAGAAATAAGGTAACCGAAACTATCAACATCAACAACTCCTCCAATGCCTATCCGATCAACGCGACACGCCCATTACTACGAAGCTTATCCTCTGGCGAGTCCAACGGTGGTGGCACGATCGTGAACCCTTGCAGGAGCCTACTGTACGCACGAGAGGAAGGCTCGATAGTCCTGTGACGTTATTGTTCAGTGATTACTTCAGTTGCGTTTTAGAAGTCTTCCAGCCACTTTTCGTCCAATTTGAGGGTATATTTCGAATCTCTCTCCCTAAGCTTTGTTGTGATTTATGGATTGTTGTGTTTAGTTGCCAAAAATTTAACGGGTAGGGGTGGGCAAAATCTGTTCGGTTCAGTTTTTGGTTCGAAATCGATTATAAAATTTATGAACCGAAAACCGAACCGAAAATTCGATTAACTGATTTTTCAGTTCAGTTTCGGTTTTAATTGAATTTTTCACGTAAAAAAATTGGCTTATATCATTTGAGGAACCGAAAACCAAACCGAAAATTTAGTTCACATATTTTACAAACCGAACCGAAAATTTGGTTAACCAATTGTTCAGTTTGGTTCCGGTTCGGTTTCGATTCATGGTTCGGTTTTGCCCACCCCTATTAACGGGTGATTTTCCGCCAAAGTTCTAGCCTGAAATGGTGATTTGCAACTTCGGTGGTCGACTGGAACAAGGGTTGAAGAAGACAACTATCAAATATAAAAATAGTCCTTCATTTTTTGAGCTTTTTTAAAAGGGCTCGTAAAATTACTTTTTAATCCTTCTATTATTACTTTAACAGAAAAAATAGACAGATGAATCAAATTGTCTATTGAATTTAAAATATAGGAATAAATTAGTCCACATAGAAAAATATAGTGAGATTTTTATTTTTTTTTTAGTAAAAATTGGGTAAAAAATTATAAATTTCCAAGTTTTGTGGGTTTACGAAAAGTGGGGTAGTTTTAAAAACAAATAGGATCATTTTGAAAGCTTTTTTTATTAATATTTTGAAAGTATTTATAAAAGTGGTGTTTTGGAATTTTTGCTTAAACAAATAAGCTTCTCTTGGAAGCGGATTTCAATGTAAAAAATGAAGCTGGTCAATGAAATCAATGTAATATAATATAATGTAATATAAGAAAGTTTTACCCAAAAATAGAATAAACAAAATTTTTATTAAAAATATTAAGGGACTTTTAGCAAAATAGCACAATTCCACCATAGAATCTAAAAAGAAATAGTACAAAATTTTTCTAAGGAATATTTACAAAAACGTCCCTATGTTTTTGCCTTAACTATATTTTCCTCTCTATTTATTTTTTTTTTTGGGACATAAATCTCCCTGTATTTTAAATATTTTAGACAATTATATTCTTTTGTCTATTTTTCTGTTAAAATAACAGTATAAGGATCAAAATGTAATTTTTACAAGCCCTTTGAAAAAACTCAAGAATTAAGGGACTGTTTCGAAAATGTCCTTTCTTCAACCTTCAACCTCCTCCTATTCATCCCACGATGCCCTAGCCGTCGGCCTCCCTACACTGCCACCGACGCCGGATGAGGACGAGCTCCTGCTAGATGAGTTTGTCACCAGGCTTTCCCGCGCCTCCCTCCGATTCGAGCACGACGAAGTATCGCATCAAAGAAGATGAAGTTTGAATTGTAGTTGTCCCTGGGGAGGCAGATCGACACTGGTCCATGCAGCAGAACAAAGAAATAAAGATGATTAGTTGATCTAACAGAACGAAAAAGTTTCAAAGCCACCAAAACTTCTTCGTTCCTTAGAAATTCGTGGTTCTGGAAAAAGATTAAAACTGAAAGTGACGGGTTTCTCGTTGTGGCCGAATCAGATGGAGGCACGGGAAAGGTCGGTGACGACCTTATCTGACGTCAGCAAGAGCTTGTCCTCATCCACGTCGGCAGTTTTGTAGGGAGGCCAGCGACTAGGGCATTGTGGGATGATGGGATGAACAAGAGGAGGTTGAAGGTTGAAGAAATGACACTTTCAAAACGGTCCTTTAATTCTTGAATTTTTCCAAATGGCCCATAAAAATTACATTTTGATCATATACTATTATTTTAACCGAAAAATAGACAAAATAATATAATTGTCTAAAATATTTAAAATGCAGGGAGATTTATGTCCAAAAAAATAAATAAGAAGGAAAATGTAGTTAGGGCAAAAACATAGGAGTGTTTTTGTAAATATCTCTTTTTTTTAAATTAAGAAAAGAGGATTCTAAGTCTGCACATTTTCAAAAATTTTGAAAATAACCCTTTATTATTAAAAAATATTTTTATTTATTTAAAAAATAAATAAATAACAATCGTAAAAAACAAAGCATGTTTTTGTCATTTTCATGCAAAACAGAGCATGTTATCCAATGATCTCACCACCACCTTTTTGCCTTTGTTCACTGTTGGATTGGCCTAGTCAGAGAAGCCAATCACTAGCCTAAGCGACAATGACCGGCACCAAATCTCCGACAATAAGCTGCGGAAAGGATGATTTTCGTTCGGATCGCAATTCAGGTTATATTAAACCCAAAATCTTTAAATCGTCGATTCATCGTCTTTTCTATGATGGATTTTCGTTTTGAGGCCACCGGACGAAATCCCAAGCAATAAAGAACATTTTGGTACCTATCTTGCCACCATTCAATAGCAAAAAAAAAAGTCACATTTCACTACCGTTCAATTGTTTTTTGCGAATACGGCAAAGTCACGAGAAAATAAAATCATATTTTGAATTTACAAGTCGAGAGCTTTTCAAGAATATATAATTCGTTAATTTTTGTCACCGTTAAAATTTTCAATGGTTGGTGGCAGCTGGGGTTTTTAACGGGCGGAGAAGATGAAGATGACATGTTGCTAAATTTCAATAAACATCAATAACAATCAATAAAAAAAATTTCAATAAAATTCAATAAGCATCAGTAGCATTCAGTATAAGTAGCATTCAATAACAATAAAATAAAACTCAATAAAAAATTCAATAAGTTTCGCTAAGCTTCAATAACATTCAGTATTAGTAATATTCAGTAACAATCAGTATCAGTAACATTCAATAGCAATCAATAACAATAAAATAAAACTCAATACAAATTAATAAAGAAATTCAATAAGAATTACTAACAATCAACAACAATCAATAACATTTAGTAACAATCAGTATCAGTAACATTCAGTGACAATCAGTACATTCCTAAAATAGGCTAAGTCATCTTCATCTTTTTCATCGCATAAACCCTAATCGCCGCAATCACCGGAAAATTGCAAAGATGATAAAACCTAACAAATGATATGTCATCAGAAAGCTCTCGACTCGTAAATTTCAAATATGATCTTATTTTCTCATGAATTCACTGTGTTTAGCCAAAAAATAGGAAAATCAATAGAACAGTAGCGAACGATGACTTTTTTCTCCAATGAACAATGGCGAGATAAGTACCAAAATGATCCTTGTTGCTTGGACTTTCATCCAATGGCCTCAGATTGAAAATTCATCACCGAAAAGTCTATGAATTGAAAGTTTAAAGTTTTCGTGTCTAAGAAAACCAAAAATAAATCCGAACAAAAAAACACCATTACAGCCACCATTCGCCGGAGCTATTGTAATGGTCGAGGTCTCCGTTACCTGGGTTGATGACTGGCAACGCCGGCTAGCCATTCTTGTCAGTGAATGGTGGCAGTCGAAGTTGAAAATGAAATGGATGTAAAACGCATTTTCACAATGAAGTTCTCCAAATGTGTTTTTTACATTTTTGTTTTCTTTTTTTTTTTTCATTTTATATCATTTTTGTTTTTGAAATAATAATAAAATTAATAAAATAAATATAAAAACAAATATGTCAAAAGCACATAAAAATATTATATTTTTAATTATAAAAAATTTGTAATATTTTTTTTTAAATGAAAGCAGCAAAGTGTTCTATTTCCTATAATTTCCCAAACATTAATCAATCCAAAGCTCCACCCCACCTTTCCGATTGGATTTGTTGTTTTTTATATATTTTTTTTCTTATGTTTCCCTAGAGAGTTTTGAGGTCAATAACATATGTTTCTCCTTGAAAGTATTTCAATTGTGACTTTTTAGTCCTTTTAACCCCTAAAGTGTTTGAAAAAATCAATCTTCCCAATCTCCATGGCAAGTGAGGCAGACGGAAGGCTCATGAGGGCATCTTAAGGGCATTAAAACTAACCTGCCTGCAAGAAAATGATGCCGTTTCCATTATAGAATCCCTCCTTATTTAATTCTCACTCATGATTCTAAATGGATTATATCCATTAAAGGAAAACTAGAACAAGCTCGCCAAGATGATGCTGCAAATTCATGGGCTAAATTATGCATTTACAGAGTTCCTCATTACTTAAAAAGGAGAAAGAGATGATGATAAAGCCTATGTTCCTCAGATTGTCTCTTTAGGGCCTTGCCACCATGGAAAAAGACGATTATGCTTCATGGATTCTCAAATATGGTGATCTCTCCACCAAATGCTCAAGTATTCTAATAAAAAGCTTTTTCTCGATTCGATCACAGAGCTTGAAGAAAAAGCTCGTTCTTGTTATGAAATTAATATTAGTCTTAGCAGTAATGAATTTGTAGAAATGATGGTTCTAGATGGGAGTTTTGTTCTTGAACTTTTTCGAAGGGCTGTTGAAGGATTAAAGCAACTAGGTTATGCGAGAAATGATCCAATTTTCGTTATGGCATAAAACACATTTATTAGTTTAATTGGTGAATTTTAATATAGAAGCGAATCACCTGCAAACTCTTGCTTTGCATGTCAAATTGGGTTCTATGGCAGAGATTTTCAAGTTATTAATTGGGTTTTTAGGTGAATTGCATATTGCATTTTATGTGTTTGTAGAAAGTCCTGATTGAACAAATGAAACTATAATCTTACAGTTTCCTTTTCATGTATATTTGCATTCTTACAGTTGGTGCCTTTTGACTGAATCACTGAAACAAACAAGTATTAGAGGGCATCATTAAATTATGTATTTTGCATTCTTGTAGTTGTTCTCCCATCTGCACTCGTTGAAATAAATGATCTTACAAAACTCATACTGCTAAATTTTTCAATGATGATTTTATGAGAGGATGCAAAACTAGCCCAAGATATTATATCATCATAAAGAAGACTAGGAAGCTCATTTTGTTTCCTTGAGCATCATCCAATACATTTGTTATGGTTGTTTGATTTGCATATATTTTCTTTTATTTATCTTGCCTCTTACCTCATGTTGTCATACTGAAACTTTATATTAATTGGCTCTAGCCTGATGAAGTTTTAGTTGAAGAATGAAAGCCTAATGCTTGATAGAAAATTGTGAGGATCTGACATTTACAATTCAAAATAACAAATATCTTTTTTCCACCTGTGATATCAATTCCATTTAGTTAGATTGTGTAATCATGTTGAGCCTGAAGCCTCTTCATCGGCTTAGAAGAATAAGAGCATTAAGGTTTTAAGTGTTATTTTATATGTGTATGCATGCTGTTTTCTCCAAGTCTTACATCTATTTAACGTCCAAAAGCAGAGGAAAATGACTCATGTCACTCCTTTCTGCTCACTTTTATTGCATCTGTTTCTATTTTTCTTGTAACGATATTTGTTCTGATTCCATTGAGGCATTCTACTACTAGGAAGGCGGTTTACCTAGCAATTCCTGAATTTTCTATTTAACAGATAGGGCTTTGGTACTATTGATTGGTTTCCTAAACGGTTGTTTTGCTCCTCATGAAATAGTGATTTGCTAATTTGCAAATTTTCTTTTGACTTTTATCAAGAAGTTTACCACACTTTTCGTGGGGTTGGAACTATTTCAGTACGGGTAAGTGTAGGATTTTCAAAATTTTCGTATGAACATATATCTTGTTCTTGAGGATCTCCTTTCTAAATCCCTTCCTCTTGAGGATCTCTTTTCTAAATCCTTGCAACTATAAACATATATCTTGCACTTTCAACTTCACATTTATTGAAGAAAAATCAAGCCATTGTCAGTGTAGTCCAAGTGTTTGAAGAAATGCTTGAATGAGGAGTGTTTCTATAATGAAAATGGCAGCGTTTTCTTGTTGGCAGGTTAGTTTTAATGCTCCCAAGCTGCCCTCACCTGCCTTCGTCAGTTTGTGCCTCACTTGCTGGATGAAGGCAAAAATTGGTTTTTGAAACACTTTAGGGGGCTAAAAGGTACAACTAGTTCATTTAGGGGCAAAAAGTCACAATGGAATATACTTTTGAGGGAAAATATATTATAGGCCAAGTTTTAAAGTGTATTTGAGGAGACCGTAAGCCACCACTTTTTTTATCGACGAAACACTCCATAGATGAAGCTTCATAGTTGAAGTTCACTTGTTAAAATGAGGATCGATTGTGATGATATATTGCCTATCGGACCCAAAGCCCAAGCCTCGTGGCTAGACTCTCTTCGACTGGGCCTCACGAAGACCCAGAACTGAACTAAGCCCAGCCCATTATCCGGAGTCCAGAGGTTAGCATTTGATGACTGATCTCAATATAGTCTGATCGGTACTTAGTACACGGGTCAGTACCGATCCGTTATTTAAGATCCTTTCCCGTCAGAACTTTCCTAATCATCCTATTAAAGTATAGAATAGTAGACATATGACCCATACTCTAACAAGGGACAAACAGATAAGCGACCCGTATTTTAATAAAGCGAGGGTCTTTAAATATTTATATATTACAGTCATCATTGCAGAAAGTGGGCATTCACTATCATCATTACAGATGCGTTGTCATTACAGGGATCCACGTGTAAGATGCTCTAAATCCTTTACTATAAATACCTTAAGAGTCTATCATTCAGGTATGATAATTCCTCATACAACCAATTCTCCATATATTGAACTCTTCTTTCATTGTTCCATTATATCTACCGATCCCACTACTGACTTAAGCATCGGAGTGTTTGCTACGGCAGCCCCTTTGAACTCTTCTTTCATTGTTCCATTATATCTACCGATCCCACTACTGACTTAAGCATCGGAGTGTTTGCTACGGCAGCCCCTTTGCACTTTCCGTTGTCTTCAGGATCATTATATCTAGACAAGGCTCATTATTACATCAAGGTGAACCACGGCTCAGAGAGTTTCCTTTATCAAACCCCAGGAAACATCAGATTGTAATGGCACGTCAAGGCAAAGGTCTTGGGGTGAGATAAAATCGAACGTTGAAGTCGAAGGAGCGGCTGGAGACGAGATTTTTGTGGTTTTGGGGTTTCGATTTACACTTAATGTTGTCAGTCAGATAAGAAGAAACAGAGGCTATGTTAAAAAGAAAAAGAAATGGAGGCCACCAGAAGACTCCTTAGGCACGACTGAATCCTTAGGCATCAACAGCTTCAATGTTTGTTAGCTGAAGAAGAAGAAACTCATGGATCTTGGTTTTGGCAAAATAACCCAAAATTTTCAAACATTGGTTTCGAGGACTTCCGATGATCGAATTATTCATTTAAGACCAAATTTCGACTCCCCTCATCAAGATCTTTGTTTTGGTATCTTTGTTGGTCAAGTTTGTTGCTGGAAAAGAAATCGTTTGTTTTGGGTGGAAAAGTTTCGATTTAGTCACAGTCTAGAGGACGAAGATGCACTTAGGACCATAAAATTATATTATGCTCCCTGAACTTATGAAAAAAAATATTGTTTGGTCCTCCTATCATATTCCAATCCAATCTGGTTCTTGAGGGAAACAATGTTGTTTTAATAATTGGGCCATGTAATCATCAAGCTGGGCGAGTTCTGGCTAAAGTGGACTAGTGGTGAGCAAAAATAAACTATAACCGCAAAATAGCCTGCACCGCAATCAAACCACACGAGCGGTTTAACCGCATTTACGGTGCAATCCGCGATTTGTAATTTAGGTAAACCACAAGTTGCAGTGCAATTTGCGGTTTACACTGCTAGGAAACCGCGGTTTGCGATTTAACCGCAAAAAATACATAATATTTTATTTTTTATTTCTTTTAATTTTTTATATCGAAATGGTCCTGTTTTGACTTGCAAAATAATAAGAAAAATAAAATAAAAAGTCCAAACTGTTAGGAATCACATGCAAAACTATGGTTTGAATCGCGTGGTTTCGTAAGAATTTTAATGCTTAATTATTTCCGTGATTTGAACCGCGAACTGCAAGGAAACCCCGCAAAATTGCAGTGCGGTTTAATTCCACTACAGTGCAGTTTGCAGTTTCCATTTCTATAAACCGCAAAATACGGTGCATTAGTAGTTTGACTCGTGCGGTGCGGTTTACCGCATTTGCTCATTTGTAAGGTGCACAGAAAATTTCGCAATTGGTCCAACTAATTTGACAAGAGATTTAATTGAGCTCTTAATTTTAAATAAGGGGTGAAATTGGTAACTATTTGTTAAGAGTGAAATTGATAGAAAATTTATTTTAAGGTGAAAATGGTAAAATTGCAAAATTCGGGGTGAAAACAGCTAAATGCTTCAAAATACTCTATGTCTAATCTTGGAAAACAACAAACTTAACATAAACTTGGCCAAGCATAAACTTTAGTATTTTTGGCAAAGATAAAATTTAAATGGATAACATTAGAGGAGAAGGCACAGTTTTAAGTAAAAATAATTTTTAATCTAATTATATTTTCATTTATGAAAAAGTATTTTTAATTCTTAAAAGTGTCATATTTTAGTTTTTAACTTTTAAAAGGGATCTATTCATGTTTATAACATGTTTATATATTATTTATAATTAAAAACTAGTTATATTGAGAATTATACATGTATATGGTAAGCATATAAGTTTTTGGGGTGGCCTATTTTATTTTATAATGTGGTAAAATTTATTGAGCTATTTATGTTAAAACTCCAATTTAAAATCCAATTAAGAAAATTAAATAAAAGAGTAAAACATAAACATACAAAACTCATTTAAAAAATAAATTTCAAGGTGAAACTTATGCATAAATGAATCATACCCTCATAACATGGCCAAAAAAAATCATACTCTCATAACACATTTTAACTTAACATTCCAAACAGTCATAATTTATTTGCAAATAAATTGTATATGAAATTCAAAATCAATACATAAATTTAACATTCATAATCCATTTATTTCAAATAGACATTAATTACTTGTCCAAAAATTGCAAGCTTTAAGCTTTTAAAGGAGTATGCCTATTCAAATCGCATGATTCATTCTTTTTCCTTTGCAGCAATGATATATTGGAGGAAACTAAAATAGATATTCTCCCTAAATTTATTGAATCTATAAAAAAAATTAGATCTTGTAATGTCTGAAGTTGGTAACTGTCTTTTTTTTCCATGAGTAATTGTGAAGTTTTATTCATCAAGGGGCATTACATGATATAGTTCTTGTAAAAAACTATATCACAAAGATCTTGTAACAAAATTAAATGCAAAGAATTATGATAAAGTTAGTAAATATGTATCTATTTTGTTAGTATTGTTCTTTTTTTTTCAACTGTTATCTGTAGTACTGTCTGTATTTTAGAAGTGAAAAAGGAAATGTTTTGCTTTTGTGGAGAATACAATACTGTAAAATATTCTCAAACATAAGTTAAACTAAATTAGTGGAATTCTAAAGAACTCAATATTGGAAATGAAAGAATTATCTTCTATTATGTGAGGGGAAATAAAAAATCCCACAAGAGTTTACAGGGTTCATGTCATATATCTTGTACAAGATGAATGAACTGATACAAAAAAAAAAAAATTTGTAAATGATTTTGAAACATAAGAAAAGAATCCCTATATCATCTTTCCTATTCACATGAAAGAATAAATCTGTTAGAGACTACTTCCCACTAACTCTGTAAGTAATGTGTTGTGACATTGTACATTTTTAAGTCATTGTTGTTGCAGTTGCAGAAGCTTCACCAACCAACCCAGTTGACGTAGACACCTTTAGATTGATTGCACCCATACTTCTCGCGTGGGTGATCCTCCTAGGTGACAAGTTAACTTGCTCCAATGCTCGAAATTGGAGCTCGGAGGGATAGTCCCTAACGCATCCAATCCGTGGCCCTGCACCAGTTGTCCATTTGCAAGACAGTTGTCTACCCAACTGAAATGACTTGGTTCCCTTTTTTGAATTAATCCTTTGGAGAATTGCCTCTTCGGGAATTTTTTCTACTTCATTCTCTTCATGTTCTCTAAACAATTTTACCTTCAACACATTGTCACCCTGTTCTGCAGTCGATTTTTCGACAGGTGCAGATTCATAACTATCTTCTACTGCATACACATTGTTGCCAATGGGTACATCAGATTCATTTCCACCCTCTACACCCTTAAAGAACTCATCCCTCTTCGGTATTTCAAGATTGGTCAATTTCCTACTAAAATTGTGGACCGGTCCTGAATTCTGTTCTTCCAATCCTAATGAAATCTCATCTTCCATCAAATCATTACTCTCCGAATTCATGATTTCAGTGTTGGTTTCTTCTATTCCTAAGTCATTCACAGTTTGGATCAAGTCCTCATCAGATGAGTGTGATCTAAGATGCCTACTGCTTCTTTGCTTATCACTTAGGCCGTCTTCCTCATCTTCTGGACTTGTCTGAAATAATAACAAAAGAAAAAAACAAACCATCAGTATGTGATGTTCTAGCATTCATCTCTAGTGTACAAAAATGAAAGATCTAACGAAAACAAGTTTTTTGTTTCTATACCTTTACATCAGTGAGATCCACATTGTTTTCTCGGAGGAACGAAATGAAGTCCTTGAAATTTTCTTCTGTAGGCCGATAATGTCCACTGTGTGGCCAAACTGCCTGTTGGAAAATAGATACAAAGAAATAAGAAACCATTTTAACGTCCAAATGCTGAAAAATGAAAATCAAACCAAACATGGGAATAAATTATATTACCTTCAGAACACCTCTTTCAATGACTAATCTACCAGCAGCAGTCGTAACTCCTCCAGCCAAGAAGCTAGAATGTTGGAATGTACCTTTCTTTTTCTTGCCAACATATAAGGATTTAGATGTACTTAGAACAAAAATCCACTTAGCTTCTGAAGTTGTATTAAGCAGCTCTCCTGTCTGCTTGTAAATGAATTTCCCATCCTCGACAATAACTTCGTAGGCCTTCCTTTCCATCTGTAAATTTAAATATTTTCTTCAGTCAGAACATGTCAAGTGAAGAAAAAACAAAGGACAATCACAAAAGTATATCAATCAATGCTTACCGGACCAAGATACTTGATGCATTGCTGTTGAAGTTTTGTTCTAGAGCATTTTTCAAGATTTACTTCCTTTCCTTCTCCTATATCTAGCCTGCAATTTTAGAATCACCATGTTTATGTTAAATTTCAAATCCATGACAAAATCTTTAATTGCTGAAGCAATAAGCTTTGCATTAAAGAAAATTACCAGTAAAAGAAAGGTTCTCTACTCTTAGAATGAAACCATTTTACGTAATAGAAGTGTAGGTTATGTCCATATCGATGTCGTGGATCGATCTGCATTTTCACAAAAGAAAAATTTAGATTTCAAGTTAGCAATATGAAACAATAACAGAAACTTTATTTGCATAGAAATTCTTTAGATCTAACTTTAACTTACCGCTTCGAGCCAATGTTGTAAAGCAAGTTTTTGAGCTTTGTCATTCTTCGATAGCCCTTTCCCAACCTTGGCAGCTCTTGTTCTTGCTCGTGACCAACGAGAAATGGCGGTTTCATGTTTCTCAATATCAAAGAATGATATAGAACTGTGTTTAAGTTCGGCAAAATCTAAAAGTTTCCACCTACAAAACAACAACTCCCCATTAGAACATGACAAAAATATATATACCAACAACGATCTATACAAAAGAAATTTCCAAGATATTTACCAGCTCTGCTCAACAAGAACTGCACAATCTGCAAGCTTTCTCCTGGTTCTGAAACTTTTATACACTTTCTGCAATTTTAGAGCAGCTTGGTGTTTGGGATTGCTGGGATTTAAAACAGGACATTTTTGGACCATTTCTCTATCACTATCAGAAATTTGGGCCTCATTATCCTTTTCTTTGTACAATGAAAGGTCGTTAACTGAGTTCATCCCTTCTGATTCTTGGGACTTAAAACTAACAGATCTTTCCACTACCATCTTTCCAGAACCCAAAGATTTCATTATCATTGGCTCCAAATCTTTACTGCCAAAACTAACAGATCGCACCGGAGTTTTGGCTTCTTCTTCATTTCCAAAACTAATAGATTTCACTGTAACACATTCAAATGCCTTTTCCAAATCACTATATTCAG
>CATIWJ010397249.1:0-14827 GCA_949640765.1 Croton laevigatus
TAGCAAATGGGCCCGAAGAACTTAGACTGGCATATACTGTGAAGATGAAGTCAGCACATGCAAAGTTAGGGTAGATAGAAGAAAAAAAATACCCTTATTATTGTAATTTAAGTAGACAGGATATGAATTATGTAATGTGACATTTCTTAGTTCGGCTGCAAATGGTCGGGTAATGGATGTTACAGTAAATACTGTTATTTACTTATTATTATTTATTATTATTTCTTATATTAATTTGGTGCATCTAAATTTTAGTCAATCGCATTTGATTGACTCATGCTTTTACATACCATCGTTTGTTGCTAAAGAAAATAAACAACAGTTTAATTTTAATGGCTTATTTCATGGCAAAGAAATAGCTTATATGAAAGATGAAATGCGTCATAAAATTTAAAATAACATACAAATTTTTAAATTTTACCCCACTAATTAGAGTTTTATAATTCATTTCTAAGTGAATTCTATTCAAATTCATCACAAATGAAATTTTTTTTTCCAAATTTCACAAATGAATTTAATCTATTTTAGATAACTAATTTAAATTTCAAATTCAATTTTTTTTAATCTCCCAAACATAATAAAATAGATTTACAAATGAAATTTCGTAGATTCTTTTGTTCCGAAGTGCTATATATATATATATATATAGAGAGAGAGAGAGAGAGAGAGAGAGAGAGAGAGAGAAACATGTTAATTTAAATATTTAAAAATTAATAAATGTTTAAACTGATTTGATCTGTTTTTTCTGTTAATTTAAATATTTAAAAATTAATAAATGTTTAAACTGATTTGATCTGTTTTTTCTTTTTAAATTTGCCCTAAACCATTATTGTTTAAATTTAGCGAAGCACCCTCGCAGTCCTTTATTGGCTTGAGAGGCAGGTAATTTACGCATAATCATGCAAAATAACTACCTCATTAGCGAAATTTCGGTAATGTGCAGTCGGTATTTGGTGGATGCGCGACGATTAAAATTTTTATCCATTCGATTGTCGAATAGGAATCCGACACTCCATAAAAATATGTTATAAGATGAAACCTTCCGCATGTGATTATAGTGCCTATGAAAATTAAATTAAACCGTATATGCATACCTTGTCTGTCTCAACTCTGCAGAGCACAGCACGAATCAAATGCCCGTCCTTGGACTCCAAGCCTGACAATCTCTTTTTGCACTGCTGGTTCTCTACTTTTTCTTCATTTACTCTGCTTCCAAACGGATATTGCACTTAATACTGCAACTTTCTCGAGAAAATATTCTCTTAGGAAACTCTGGAAGCTCACCTAAGAGTTTGATTAGAGTTTTGTTTTACGCTGATTCATTAATGTGATGCGAATTTGGAGAGCATAGAGCAAAAACGATTCAGTCTGTTAGTGTTTCTGTACACACTCGGTATACACATTGTTTGGTGATTGATTTATTTTATTTTATTTTTCACATTAAAAGAAGATAATTCGTCTGTTTTCAGGATTTCCTACATGAAGGAGAAGTCACACTGATTGTACTATTTTCTTTTGGCGTAGAATATGAGTTCAGATTCGGATTTTGAAACTCAATGTTCATTTCCAAAATCAGGATCAGATGATGACAGTAAAACTCAAGACTCCTGCAAGTAATTTTTTGTAATTTGATTTTATTGTAGTCTTTTCAAGCGTCAACTTGCGATTATGTTTCAATTGTTTTTATTTCTTTTGTACGTTTGGTTGCTGAGAAAATGGAAGGAAGAAAGAGAAATTGGCCTCGTTAGGGAGTTGTAGCCGTTACTGTCTTATGATTTTGCATGCTTTCAATAATCAAACTGTAAGATCACTTGTATGCTGATATTGATGAAGACGTTTTTAGCTGTTTTTTGTACAGGAAGTCAACAATTTCATATAGTAGAGAGTTTCTTCTCTCTCTTTCTGAGTCGGATCCATGTAAGGAGTTACCAAGCGGATTTGATTCATCGATTTTGTGGTAAAGCGGATATATATGTAATTGCTTAATAGCATATTTTCTTCTCATGCTAAAATTACATTCCTGTTGTTTTAGCGCTGCTAATCTCGAGTCGATTTTTCTCCTGATATTTGTTTGTTTGTATTCTAAATTTTGTGACAGCGGACTTAAAGATTCTTTTATTACTAGTTCAACAATACGGTCCTGGAGTGATTCAGGTACTGAAGAAAAAGTAAATTGCTAATTGTTATTTCCTGTTTCAAATGGTATTTATCTTCAAATCTAATGTATATATATAACAAAATGTCTTGGAAATATATGTTCCACTTTCAAATAATTTCAACCTCCTTAATTAGGAGGAAAATAGGCTTTCACTTATCTGCTATTTTTGTCATGATGACGACTTGTTCACTTTTTTTTTTTTTATTTGCTGCGCTCAATCTATAGAGGAGGAAGGACATAAATTAGTTAGATAGAAAGCCTAGCATATATAAATGAAACTACAACTATGTTAAAATAAATAAATGAAACTACTACTTCGAAATTGATGAAGCTCAAATTTTCCAATCCTACTGACTGATGTTGAGCCACCTGATTGTCATGCAGATTCTGGTAGGTGGGAAGTTAATCTATCTCGACCTTTGCAGCAGAATCGTCCCTATGGAATTCCGGGAAGGGATGCTTCTCTTAAAGAACCTGGGATTTTGGCAGGGGTTTCTGCTGATACGGTTCAAGGTAGCAGTTATCAACTTTTATCGAATTTACAGCCTTCCACTCATTTAGTTCGTGCTGAAAGATTTTGACATATTCTGCAAATATCTCTGTTTTTACCATCACTGATCTTCCTATGATATTTTATTTTTTGTTTCTGTTATTTAATAATTTTAATCAATCCGAAAGTGATTAGTCGAAATTGAAGTCATTCTATATCGGGGTTAGTTAATTATTTTGGTTCAAAGGGGAGTTTCATCTGTATTTACACTTAATGGTAGGAATTAAAGGACGACGATTAATTTAAGACTCTGATTACCAATATTTTCTAATATTGGATGAAACTAGGTTTTTTCTTGATACATCCTCTTTTTTTGTAAGTTTAAGCTCTCATCTCATCTTGCAATGTTTCCTGCGATGGTTCACAATGTTTTTGTCAAATTAATGGTATCAAAACTCCAAAAAGACACATCCTCAGGACATGAGGGGACTTGAGGTTTTCTTGGTTCCATTTGGTTTTCTTTTGTAGATTTGTCAACTTGAACCTCTTTTAAATGCAGACTCTGGCAGAATGTCAAACTTAACTCAACAAGCACAGCAGAATCCTAATTGTGGAATTTTAGGAGGGAGAGCTATATTAAGACAGCCTGCATACCTGGCTGGGGTTTCTGTTCCAATGGTCCAAAGCAGTGGCTGTCACCTTCTCAACAGATGTGCAACGCCTTATCGGCCACCGCACCTCTATAAGGTGCGGCTTTTGCTTCGTAGTTTTGGTGATAATGAAGCATAACATACAATTGCTTCGTTTGACTTCTACAATTACGGGCATACCCCTAACTCTAATTGCACCTTTCTATTGCAAAATTTGTTATAAATGGAAAGAGTAACAAGTGAATAATATCCTTGTCTTTCAGATGAATCTATGTCCAGGTAAAGAACGTAAAGATTTGTCTAATGATAAATCATTTCGTTCTCACCAACATCCAAGTCCGGAGAGACGAGAAGAGGAGAGAGAGCAAAGAGGTAAATCTCCAACCTATGCTTGCTTTGCCATGGATTTTATGCTTTGAGTGATCAGTACATTCATAGAAGTGCTGAGATGAGAAAACTTTTCCTAGATTCATTTGAGTTGCTGAAGAAGGAACAAAAAGCTATTGAAAGGAAGCAAAAGGATGCTTCAGACGAGCATAAAGAAAATTTGGACCCCAATATTGCTAAACATCCTGAGGATTCCAGAAATCATAAGATCATTAGAGAATGCAATCCATCATGGGAGTGTGTAGCATTATGTCCTCCAAACACTGCTTGGTGTCCTCACCCTCAAGATTCTGCATGCATAGAAACACTATCACCAGCTTTTGCAAGCATATCCCTGGAAAATGGCATAGGAACAAAATCCCCAGACCATTCTCCTAGGCAAGAGCTAATTAGTAACAACTCTTCAAATTTCAGATGCGAAGTTTCCCCTATATATGTGAGCTGTTTCTTTCTTTCTAATGTTTCTTGGTTCTTCAAAAATTAAATTAATTAGGCTAATTCATGCTCATATCATACTTTGACAAGTGAAAAAGTAATAGCAGAGTTCTCTTTCATCCTAGAAGCAATTGAACTTGGTAGGTACCAACTCTACTTGTTAGTTTTAAGACCCTTTATCCCTCACGCTAATATTTGAAGGAAAACGAGAATCCGAGTCATTAAATCAACATTTTCATGCTTTTTCTATACGAAAATGTTATAAACCTCTAATGAAGTGTCTATTTTTGAACTATAGCTGTTTTTTGTGAAGTTAGTTGATTTTTTCGAAGTATCTGAATATTTCTCATGCTTAATTATAAATTCTGCTTTGGCACTGTAATACTCATAGTTTGGGCAGCAAATCATTTTCCTTTTATTACCAATATACTGGTCTGCTCTAAGAACTAGCGGATTTACTGACTTCACAGCAACTTGATGTTAAAGTGCATCAGACTGAGAGCTTCACGTTATCTTCTTCCAACTTGGTTGACCAATTCACTGAAGAAGGTACTTTCCATGAACACATCCATATCAGATTCAAGCCTTTTCTTTTCCTCTACCTGTGTTTATATTGAAGTTTCCTTTAAGCTTCCAACTTCATTTGTATACAATTGTAGGAGAATCTAAAACTAACCACTTTTCCGCACATTCTAGAGAAAAAGCCAGTTGGCAGTATCTCAAGGGACCAAAAGATTGATGAATCTGAAAATGCTAAGGAACCAAAGTACACTAGTTGTTTTTCTCAAAGAAAAGTAGTCCCACAGGAGCTCAAGGCACCAATTACCCATGCTGATGATAAGGATGAAATCTATAAGCTGCAGTGTGCCGGTATATTAGAGATGCCTCCAGATGTTCTTACGTATGAGGAAATTGAATTCATTGGACCAGAGATCAGCAAAAATCAGTTTCTTCCACATCAAATCATAAAATGTGATGATAGCGAGAACAAGCAACTAAATGCTGTTGGTAATAATCCTACATGTCAGTTCATTCTTGCTTTGTTAAAGAAGGGTAAAGATGCAACAGATCTGGCAGGAACACCTTCAAATCTAAATATTTTGACTTCACCAGCTAATGCAAATCTGGTAAGAAACCCAACTTATGAAACATTGCAAGAAACATATTCCTCAAAGGAGTCACTGCCAAGTGAAGCACGGACTAGCCAAAGAGGATCGGCTGATGGGCTTATTAAATATGATCATGGGGACCTAAATTTTCCAGCAGAGAGGAAAGCAAGTCATTTGCTAGCCACTGAGTTCATCAAGATCAATCACAAAGTTGACAACACAACAGACTTGGATTTCCCAAGTGAACAGAAATTGGATATCGATTCTGTTACTGAAGTCAGCAAGATAGCTAATGCAATTGATGAAATTTGCTGGCCTGATGAAGACAGTTTGATCACAATCCATGATTTGATATTTCCAACAGAGACGATGGGTGAGGAGGATTCAAATTTAACTGACTCATTTTCCACCATAACAACAGGCAAGAGTGCTGAAAAGCCAGCTACTTATAAAGTCATCTCAGCTGATGAAAGATGTCCCAGCAATTTGAGGAATGCAAGGCAATCATACTCACAGTATTCTCATCAGAATCAAGGGCAAGACTTATTCCACCAAGCTGATGTTGCCTGGTCCCCGGATTCAAACAACAATCCTCATCCTCTTCATCATTGTAGTCCTATAAATGTGCTCCCACATTCGTATCCCAACATAACAAGCTTTAGTAATTCTGTTATGCATCCTTTTTCACAGCAGGTTGGTGGATTTCCTGTTGTTACTCCATCAGATCATCCCATCAATGAACTGGTTATTCATTCTGATTGGCCGAATCAAACCCAAAATACCCTCGATCATCAACTTCATTCCTACGGAGCTTTTGAACAGAAAGACCCAGATAAATCCCATCTGCTCCCTGGCCTACTTTTCAATTAGACCGGCTCATTTGCATTCTACCTTCTGAAAATAAAGAATGACTAATATGCTTTGCTTAATTGGTTGAAACTTCATTTTGGAAAGTGAGTTCTAACCCTATTGCCTGTATGGCTATTTCTGCTGTTTCTAGGTCATAATGCTCTTTGCCAGAGATAGTAAAAATGCGAAAGGACGAAATCTCGCTAGGAATATTTTGTTCATATGACCGGAGACTACTATTAGAAACAGAAAATATCAAACTGCAGTGGTAACTCTTGGAACTATTTTTACAGGGACCAAACTGCTTAGCAGATATTATTCATAGTAGTAGTAACTCTTGGAACTATTTTTACAGGGACCAAACTGCTTAGCAGATATTATTCATAGTAACAAGATTCATGATATGCTGACGTGCTGTTGAGAACCTCAACTTCTAGATAATTTTTCTGTCCACTATTTTCTCCCTGCATTGATTTTTGACGTCAGCTTGATTCCACTTGCCTACATTTTTGAATATAAATGTCAGAATTGGTAAATTGGAACTAGGAATTAATCTCCATCTCCATCTAGATCCCAAGGGTCGTTAAAAATTGCGGCTACCTTATTGGCAGCGTCAACTATTGAACTTTCAATGGAAAAAAATAATAATAATAATAATAAAGCATTGAACTTTCTGTCTACGCTCCGGAGTCGATGGTATATTTGCGTTCAAAACTTTCAGGCTATTGATAAATTTTCACTTTTAGAAAACGCGTCATCCATCACCAAGAAACTAGTGTCATCCCAACGACACCGTGGTATTCTTCCTAGTTTTGTAATTTAACAGAGTCACACTCCAAACACAGTACTTTATTTGAGATGACGAAGATTCGCTGGTCCAATAGTTTGTTACAAATTACAAGCGCCAAATTGAAAGTTCCAGGTTACAAGGGTAAAACACTCCGACAGGTTAAATTGAGTTGGCATCTTCTAATTAAGAAAAAAAATGCAAAACAGAGAATATTAAGGCAATTCAGGTATTCCACCTTGCATATACTTTTTCATGTCTTGTGACTGAATGAAATTACAGGGGTTTAATGACATTACAGGGTTTTCAAAGCATAAATAGCTTTTCCCATGTCCAAGATCCCACATAGCTCGAACTTAATTATGACAGGATGAGGAATTATTCGAGTCAAAACTTAAATACAGAGCAATTCAGCGCTGTACAGGCAAAACCTTTATACTTGCATCACTGTACACTCCCCAAATACTAGATATATACATGGGACTGGAATGGTACAAAGTTACTTACAACTGATGGCTTAACCAACAGGGAAACTAATAACTAAAAGAACCGGAGCACACGCCTATAATAGCTGGCGTCTGATGCTTTTTCCTTTGAACCGTACCCTTTTTACCCTGACATAACATAAAATTACGAAAGAGTCCTATTATTTAAAAGCAGAATTCAATAGAAGTACAGAGACATAAAAAGAGAGGATTGCTACTTACCCAAATTAAGCAATGCTATTAGGAAAACTTTAAGGGTTTTGTTTGGACCAATTGCTTGTTTCAATCTCATAAGACGAAAGCAACTGTCTCTGCATTGTCAATTTCATAAAGCATGTCAATATCCATGCTGAATAGATGAATTATCTTACTATGATAGTATGGTGCAACATATTCAAGAGAGTCAAATGATTTATAGAAAGAGACACTGAACAGCAAAATATACTTGCGAAAGATCGGTCAGCATCTCACCTGCAATTGAGCCCCACCTGTGAAATGAAGAGAGCCTATGAACTATACTAAGATGTTCAGGCTTTTTTCATTTTTGGATAGTTTACATATCATTATATCAGACTCTCATAGATCCAATGTTAGTGCTCACCATCACAGATTATTTGAAAAATGAGGATCAAAAGTATATTCAATATTAAACAGAGGAAAGATAATTTTTTATCTCCTTGGACACAATATGTTATTCATAACAAGCTCATTTACAATTTAGAAGAGAAAGTGCAGAGGGATCACTTACACAGAACTAAAGACAAGATAAATAGCATGCACAATGTGGAAAAACAAAAGCTGAGTAAACAGCTAGAAGAATTAAAGCACATGCTAGTAATAAACACCACTCACATGATCCTCAAAATCGGGGCTGCTCAGATTGATAGAAAGGTTTCTCATTAACAACAGCACCTGAAACAGATACCACAGAAGTTCTCACAGTTATGCGAAAGTTATAATGCTATACTAGGAGTCGGTAGGTCAGGAACCAACTTTATTAATAGCCAAATATGTCAAGTTAACATTACAAGTAGATAAGAAAAGCAAGGAAGCATTAAGTTCGAAACAGAAAACATACCGTCTCAACGTCTATGGGGTCCATTTTTTTTAGCTTCAGCAGATGACCAGTGACATTTGGATCAAAGACACTGCCAATAAAGCTGTAAACTTGAGCAAAGTCAGGCAGAACTGCAAATACAATGGTGAATATGAGTGATAAGAAGACTTAAGCAGAATGAAATACATAATATCCATAAGCAGAAGCAACGTACGTGCACAATGGCAGACACTAGACCAATGAATAGATTTTTAAAGACTTGTCACAACCTACATTCTGATGTAACTCTTACATTTGCAATGACCCAAATTTATTTTCCAGTCACTTAAAACTAGTACAGAGGTATTATTACTATTTTATCAACATTATAAAGAAAGAATATGAACAAATGAAATGAAAACCTTACCTCTCAATGGATGGCTGTGATTCCCCAACTCAACCCGTTCAACAATTGGTTTTGTTCTTGGTGCACTTGCAGTGCTACTGCAAGAATTGTTTGTCACTAGCGGCCGCCCTACAGATCCCACAAAATGCGAAAAAAAATGGGAACATAGAAATAATTTGCAAAAGAGAGATCAGCAATAAATATAAGATATGCATTACAACCTTTTGCTTGATTTGATAAACTAACTGTTGGCGTATTATTTTTCCATGAACCTGCTGCAGTTGTAGTTATAGGATTTAGAGGCGTTGAATTCGAGTCTGGCCTTCTAACAAATCCAGGATCCAGGAGAGCAGCTGATGATTGAAAGGTTCCTGATGGTTGCGAGAGCATTGGGGCTGTCAATGCTGCCAAGATAGACAGATTAACGTGTAAGTAAGATTGTATATCTAATTGCAATACTTAAATTGCAAAAGATAAGTATAAAGCACAAAACTCACCAGTTTTCATGGCTTTCTGAGGATATGGATGAGCAGCCTTTCTTTTAGGCCTGGGAGGAGGCAGATGTTCATTTGTTCCATTTTTCTGAACCTTTAGAAAATACTTCTGTGCATGACTACGTATCTGCAAATACATCATTTTCTGATTGGATTTGGGGCTTTTGTTTATGTCGTTTAAGAATAGCAAAAAACCAAGTGGGGTAGGCAGAGGGACAAATAAAATGCCATAAATCATATCAATTCAGCACAACATATAAATTATATACATTAAGAAAATTGCTGCAATAACTGTGCTGAAAACGCATAAACTCTTTCAGATCTGATATTAAATTATTCAAAACAGCATTCTTGCATCATGAAATAGCATCGAGTGAGTGAAGTAACATAAAATGTGCCAATAAAAACTGCTAAAACACAAGGGTTCACGCTGAATTTTTTACAGTAACTCTCACTTTAAGAGTAAAAATACAAGAGGCAACCCTAAATATGAGTGAGAATTTTACATTTTCTAGGAAAGTAAAAACAATAAAATTATCTCCATACCTGTATAACTGTTTTTGATCCAACAAAAGCTTCAATCTTTTTCCAGTCTCGATCAAAGCTGAATAAGATCAATGTATTCCCAATGAGGACATGGCAGTAAATAAAACAATAAAAAAAAATTAAAATTAATTAGCATAAATCTACAGTCAAATTACTTTTACTTTTGCAAAAGTCATTACTCAGCTCATCAACCACTCATTTTCTTAGAAATGAAATTGCAAAATTAAAAATAACCATAAATGACTAGCCAAATCTACTCGCTCCAACAAAGCCAAAGCCAGAACACATAAGATTCACTCTATTTAACTTCAAAAAAAAAAAAAAAATTCCTACCATACAATACATATAAGTTGAATTCAGCAATTTTTTAAACTCAATTCTCCGTCTTCCAGTGAAACTATATAATCTGGAGCTCCATATAAAATTCAAGCACAAATCAAGCAACATTGAACTAACCAGACCAGATATTTCAACTAACAACACAAATTAACACAGGAAATGTATATATAAATACATACAGTGAAGCAAATTAGCAAACCCTAATTGAAAAACTGGAAGCTGAATAATTCCTACAAATTAAAGAAAATGACAAGTAATTTACAGCTGGAGAGCTTCGAGGAACTTGTCGTGTTCAGGTTCAGTCCAGTTTTCTCTGGACTTGGTGATGGTATAGGGCTTTCGGATCTTCTTTGTCGGATCTTCAGACGAAGAAGTGGAAGCAGAAGCAGGAGGAGCTGTGGCGAAAGGTCCTAGTCCAGGTAAGGCCATTCCGGCCGGATCCAAGTAGACAACTTCAGGCGGGTTCGGATTTTCTTAAGACCAATCGATAAAAAGGATTTTGGGGGTTTCAGCTTTGAATTAACGATGAAATGCGGCTTTTGTAAGGACAAGAGGAGAGAGGGGTTCTTATATGAAGCATCAAAGATAGAATCGGATACTTCAAGCCTCTGAGTCAACTCGGACCTATGGCGTATAATAATATGCCACGTTACCTCGGACCAATAACTTTTGGAATTTTGGATTTTATTTATTAGTATTAATCCCTTCGAATTAAAGCGTGCTTATATTAAAATATTATTTATAATCAGACACAATTGTTTTTATTAATGTATCAGATCATATTAGTGTCAATCAAATATTGTCTCCTTTGACATTAATAAGATTCCGTTGTATGATTGGATTAAATATTTGGTTCGCAGTGTTAGTTCCATTCAAAAGTAAAGGGCAAATTAAATAAAATATCAACCATTATTTAGCCACTTTAATATTATTCTTAGAAATTTTGAAAAAATATATTATTCTTTATGTCTCAAATTTGGGTCTTATGATAGTATATATCAAATAATTCATAAGTGAGGGAGATTCGTACCCAAATTTATTATTTATACTCGCAATTAAGTGTGCATGTAACATTAAATAATATTTTTGATATTATTTTTTAATTAATATTAATTTTAATTTTCTAAAATATTAATAAAATTTCATAAATCAACTTAGAAAATGAATAAATGACAACTAAGCAAAATATAATTATTAAGCACAAAATATTAAATTAAAAGAATTAAGTTACTCATTTTCTAGACTATTATATACAACATAAATTAAATAATTTTTAGCACAAGTTAAGTAATCATTTTTCATCATTACCAAAAAAAAAAAAAAAACTAATCTTTTTCATATTTGTGTGTAGGTGGTGTGGGGAGCACTTGATTTTTGCTCATTCGAACTGCGAAGGAGCCGAGCAGAGAGAGTCGGTTTTTTTTTTTAGAGAGTCGGTTATTAAATGAGAAAGAAAAAGACGGGACTAGATGCAACTTCTCAGCTCAGGCATGTCCAACAACACGTGGCAAACTTTAGTGTTTGAAACTCAACCAATTAAAAATAAAAAGAGCACCTTTAATTATTTTTTTTCTAATTACCCGAGCAATAATAAAATGTTAGAAAAATTATAAATTGTCTAATATTTTTTTAAATATATTATTTTACCTCTCTAATTTTAAAAAAAGACTATTTTAATTTAATTAGATTAATTTATTTTCTTTAATTTTATTGCAAATTATCTAATTAGTTATACTAAATTTATACTACCTTCGTATTTTTCATTTTTTAACATTTCAAAAGCTATGATTAGTTCAAGTTTGGCGTTGATAATTTGATGGGTTGAATTAGGTAGATTAAAATATTATTTATATATAACTAAACTACAGTAATAATATTTTATAACTAACCTAAATATACTTTGACTAACCAAATCCATCAAACTATTAATACCAATCCATACTTTTTGAAATGTAAAGAAATAAAAAATACAGAGGTAGTAGATTAGATAAATAATTTTAATTTTTTTTGAGCTCTAAATGGTATTAATTTTTTTGTCCAAAAAAATGTATGATTTTGAATCATGTATAAAATATTTTATAATTTAAAAGTGATTCATTTAGTTTTATTAAATTATTTTCATAAAAATAAAAAAAAATATTATAAATTATTTTTCAAAGTGAAAAAAAGGGCATAAAAGTAGTAGCATAACATTGGCAATAAGAGTACCACGTTGATAGGGTGATATCAGATGAGCAATGGATAAACGTCAGGGCTAAGTGGTGAGTGGCCAACGTTAAACACCCATGAGGCTGGGTTTTGTTTGGGAAGAAGATATTTAAAGTGGGCCCTATTAAAATTGCACCATGCAAAGTGCCCCGTGCGTCTGCCTCTTCTACTTCTAGCTATTTGCCTTTTTCTTAGATATTTTTCTTTCTTTCTTTGGCCTTTGTCTTGACCTTTTTGGTAGTCCACTGTTATATGAATTAATAAAGCAATTGTCACTGTATCATTTTTATGGTTAATATAGGATTGGTTTCATATGGAAGTTTTTAACTCACTCTGCTTATGACTCTTGCATATCGATATTTGTTTTCCTCCCTATATATTTTTGCCCTTAGATAAAATTATGTATAATTTAATAACTGGCAATATATTACGCTCGAATTTAAACATATATGTGTTTGTGATTGTAACTAATATTTTTGCAATTTCATTAAAAAGTTCAGTGGGAAGTTACTTCCTGTTGGAATTAATTAATATTTGTATTAATTAATTAAGGTCCACCAATGACTTATGGATCATGGGTAAATCCAATGAAGTGTGATCGGTTATAGGGTTACATGAGTAATCCCAACAATCCAACACCTATATATATAGCTCTCTAATAAGATATTAGGGTAACACAATAATAGACGTATTATTTACGTTCTCTAGTCTCTCCCATCCTCAAACTGTTCCATCTCATTTAGAACTCTTAAATTTTGAAATAGCGTTATAGGATTTAATATTTTATAGACGGCCTAGCATGCTAAATCCTGCAACCGCTTCTGCTCGTGAGAATGTTCGTTCGTCTATACAAGAGGTATTTATATTATTCTCGCTTTATTTTTATATTCGTTGTATGAATTCCTTCACTTCCACATCTTGTCAACCTTATAATGAATGGTGTTTATATTGGCGAATACCTGTAGATTATCCTTGCTTGACTTGAATTTATATGCTGTTACTACATTTTAAAATTTTTCTATAAGTCCTTACAATCTATATAATTTTATTCCAACTAATCCAGATCCAACCCAGATCTTGACGATAGTGAGAGAGTCTTCCAACAAGGATAGTTGTGTCCCAAGACATGTTTAAGCAAATCTAAACCCTTAATTATGTGTTATTAGTAAAGAATCTTGTAAATCTTCTTTTGTTTGTTTGTTTTTTCATATAGAAGAAAAGATATTTATAAAATAAGTAAAAATTGCCCACTTCCCTGCTGAAGTTGGCAGTTAAGATTGAGTACAGGAAAAGAATTGAAGTGGGTAATGAAAATTCTGTACCATCAATTTTGACAATTGCATATTTTCTTCTGAAAAAAAAATCCTTATTTCTAAAATCAAATATAATATAGTTTTAATATTCTCATTTTGTGTTTCTTTTTATTATAACTAAATAAAAAAATTAATGCATGCAAATATGATTAGAATATATATAGTTAGTTCATTAAACATAAAAAATATCTTCTTCTATGATATTTCATGAATAAAATATCTATTGATATATTGGAAACTTCGGTCATTAATAATTGATATTTTTCCCTTTTATTAATTAATGGCTTATATGATATGCTAATTTAATTTGCCCTTTGAATTCAACATGTTATTTATTGAATTTGGAAGACAATTTTTTAATGGTGATTGTAATTGAAAATTATAGTTCAGCTTTCTATTGTTCATAGTACAGTTCTATATATGTTTAAGTACATTGTTATTAGCAAGCTTTTTACTCATATGAGAAAAGATGCTTAAAAATCCACTCAAAAGTCGTACGCTTGGGAATGAAAATATATTTTTATAAACATCCTTGCTTTTGAATGTAATTTAGGTGCAACTAAAGAAATAGATATAAGTTTGAATTTTAAGACCTATGCAAATTGGGTGCGGGCAAATTGGTTTTCTCGCTTGTTTTATTGATATATGTAGGTTATGAGTTTTATTTATTTAATTCACATTTTTTCATCATTAATTTGATGTATTATTTTAAAGGATAGACTGTTCTCATATTATGTGATAAAAATGTTTGTTTGATTTAGTGAGCCTTTTTTTTTTAACTTAATTAATATAATTACTTGTATAATACAAATTATTATTTATAGAGTATGGTGTAAATTACTTTAATTTTATTTACCCGTAATTATAATAATTCAAAAAAAAAAAAAAAGGGCTTGTAGTGCGATTATGAATTGAATAGCTTCTCGAAATTGTTCTTTGAACTTATCACTGAAAGAGTGGCATAGTGGAGATAACGAGAAGTCCCTAAACTCAAGAAGTTAACATTTGGGGCTTTAATCCAACCGGTTCGATTTGAAATAGAGTCGGTTCTTTTTGAGATAGAGGCGTGGAACAGGGCTGAAATCGGACATGGCGCCAATCATTTATTTTGTGGTTCCCACAATATTTGAACTAT
>CATIWJ010397285.1:0-23535 GCA_949640765.1 Croton laevigatus
CAGGTCCAAGGCGTGAGGACCAATTGCAAGAGCCTCATCTTTCTTGAACCTCAGGAAAGGCATACAAAGTTTTTGGGTTTGTTTGAAATTTGAGGCCCGACCAACTTCACTATTCTTCAGTGCTTCCATGATCTCCCCATCCGGAGCAAATGTATTTTTGTGCTGGTCGAATTTGCTTTGTAGTATCCTTAGGCATTCTGCCTTCCATCCGTCAAATTGCTCATTCACATATACTAGACCTGATATCTTCTTGCCCTCAGCTAGTGCTGCAACAGGTTCTCCCTTTTTATTGGACTTCTTCGAACCTGAAAGCTGTTTCTGAAGCAGTTTCCTCATTAACACAATTGAGTCCTGCAAGTACTTGTTGGCAGCCTTCAGTGTTAGATCAGGAGATTCAGCCATAGGCCAGCCTGCCTTTACCGCAAACCCATCCTTCTTCAAAAGCTCCCTCCAAACAAATTCTGCATAGTGCGGACAGATGGGAGTAATAAGCCGTGTCTGCACATCCATAAATCGACATACCAAGTCGCGGTTCATGCCTCCACTGCCACAAGAGAGCCTGTACTCATCCCTGGCAGCTTGCAAATCATAGAACCCAGTTTTCAGAGCTTCTCTAAACATGTAGTTCCGGTAATTTTGTTCAGTCACTCTTACAGCAATATTCATCTCATTTTCAAACACTTTATCAGCATAGGTAGATGGGGGACCACTTCTCAGGGACAATTCTACAGCCAGAACCTCTTCCATCCATGAAATCTCTTTAGTGAGACGGAGGATAGCAGCATTTGCAGTTTCGAATACGAAATTTGCATCATCAACACCATCCCCAGCATCAGCCAGAGAGAACCGTGTTGCATCAGCAGAGAATTCCTCTATAGATTGGCGAATTGTCCTGAAATTTCCAGTAGACTTGCTCATCTTTTCCGAATTGAGCATAATGTGCCCATTACACCTGAATCCGCGAGGCCAATGGTGCTTGGCCATGATTGCTGTATGGTTATAAATGCAGAAAGTCAGATGATTCTGGATGAGGTCCTTTCCTGAGACCCGAAGATCAAATGGGTACCAATACTCAAACTCCTGCTTCATCTTGTTAAGTATAGATGAAGAAGGTATATCAGACGATTTGGGGCGTGGACCACCACATATGATAAATTCCCAAACCTCATCAGTCATTTGCTCAGGCTTAATAGGATGAGGCTTGTTTGTGCCATACATGTCATCATTATGGAGGAGGTGAGCAACAGTGTAATAAGCCATATAAATAGTAGAGTCAGACAAAGATTCCACAAGGAAATCTTCATCCCAGGGAATGCGAGTCCCAAGCCCAAAAGATCGTGAACAAGCCCACTGGTTTAGCCAGCTCAAAGTGTGCTCGAAACCATGTCGTGTCTCATCAGAGTAGAGATTCATATTGGAAAGGCATTCTTCTGCCGATTTCTTCCATTCTTCTTCCCCATATGTGATATACCACTGGTCAGTAAGTGCCACAACACATTCGTCACCAGACCTTGACATAACTCTCTTCTCAGGCTCACTGTACATAACTGCCTCACCTGTTTCAATGAGCCTGGCCCTAATCAATGGCTTTGCTTCCTGGACTTTTCTACCAGCAAATTCCCCCACGAGCATTGTCCCATCTGTGAATCCTTTCAGGTAGGTCAACCTCTTTGCTTCAGCAAGCTTATCCTTCTCATTCTGGCTCTTAATTTTCAGATCATAGCAAACTTTCTCTGCAGCCTTATCTCCGAAGTCAGGAATATTGATGATTGGCACAATCTCAAAGGGCATCACCCATTCGTCTTTCACACCATACTTGGCCCTGAATGCTGGCTTTGCTTTCAGATCATGCAGTGCCATATAATCATCAGGGGCATCACTAGGCACACTGGTCACAATCCCTGTGCCTTTGTCTGTTAGAATTGTCAGCATGGGAAGAGCATAAATGACCTCATTGAAAGAAAGAGGAGACTTTAACTGAAGCCCAATCAGATCATAACCAGTTAGCTCAACCAAGCAACTTGGTTTCTGAGGATGCCTTGAAAAATTTTGATAAGCAAGGTTGAGAGCTGCTCTCTCGGTAAGGATGAGCACGTCTGTTTCATTGATCTCAAATGCTCCATATTTACCATCAGGCAGGACCCATGCATTTGTTTGTCCGTACATTGTCTCAGGTCTCAATGTAGCAGCAGCTAGAAACACTTTTTTCCCTTCTAAAGGCCCCAATTTGACAGGGAAAGGTGGCAGAACCTCCATCTTGATAAGAGTGTATTCTTGAGGTTGAACTCCTTCACCGCTTGCCCTGTCATGGTCTGCACATGGCTGGCCATCTAAAGGAGAGAAAATGGTGTAACGAACATCCTTGACAATCTTACCCATGGATTTTAATTTCCTCATTTGCCACTGCACAAAAGAATCAAAATATGGGTTTATATCTGTTGTAACGAATGAACGTCTCCAGTCACAACCCAGCCCAAAAGCCTTAAGATCTTCCATCGCTAGAGGAGGAAAGAATCTCAACCATTCATACGGATCCTGAAACTTTGATATCTCACTATCAGAGAGTCCAACACTGCGCATGATTTCCCATTGGAACATTTGCCCCCCTGTTTTTGAAGCAGCCTTGGACTTTTTGCCTTTAAACTTCTGCACTGGCTCATTTCCATGTCCATCATCAGGCTCTATTTCTGTTTCTACTTGCTCCTCCTCTTCTTTGACAAAATTAGGGGGGTCACCAAACTGTTCAATTTCCCGACGAAGCTTATCTGCTGAGGCCTTAATTGGCATACCAGTACAATGGAAGGCAAATGGCAACAGCACGTTAGCTCCCCTTAACCTATGATATGCAGCAGCAAATTCAAGCTTGGAAAGTGAAAATGCATGCCCAAGATGCAAATACCCATTCATATAGGGAAATGGAAAGTTGCCAAAAAATTTCTCATCTGCTTCAGGAGGCCTTCCACCAGGTTCAGCCCTGAAAACATCATTGTCTTCCCACCACCCATGAACCTCCTGCTCAATTTCCAAGAGACGGTCCCTCCTCGCAAAGCTTTTTGCACCTTCTGATGCCATATCACAAAATTGATGGGCACTGCAATAAAAAAGAACCTTGTAAGTAAACTTCCAAGTTTGAGATAAAAATCCAGAAAGAAATTCTATAGCTCAATATTTACCAAGGAAATGAAAAGGACAAGAAATAAAAATCAATACCATAATGATTCACCTCTTAAATGTAAGTTGAAATATGGGAATTAGCATAGACTCACTCTAATTATCAAACCTTTAGAGGAGCAAATTTTAATCAAAGTTACAAATTTCCATGTCAATTACTAATCCAGAAAAATGATCTTCCTAACGGACCTCAAATATTTTTGGCTCCTTATAGATTCATAATAGCTCATTTCATTTATATTGCAATTACTTCCATTAACCAGCTACAATAAATCAAAGATATCAAAATAAAATTGATGGTATTCCGTTCTTTTACCTCTATGCCAAAATTGCTTGAAATCATGTCTAAAGAATTACAGCTGACTTGATTCCACTAAATAGATAGATATTCAACCTAAAATAAAAACTCAATTCAGTCATAAACTCCAAATAAGAAAATGATGGCAACATAAGTAATTCGTAGCTTCTAATTCCATATATTCACTTAAATTCAACTCAAGTTTACACTCAATATCAATATTAAATTCAAATATAACGTAAGTGTTGACCCATTTAAGAATGAAGTCAAAATTAATCAATCTAAGATAAATAATCACAAAAGCTCCACAAATAGAAAGATTACAGAAACTGAAACAAGAATTGCTTGAATTAACAATAATTTCATCAGTAAATTTACCTCTGATTCACCACAGATTGGCGAAGGCCATTTCGAGGGAAAACTTGCAAATTGTGCTTTAGCAAATTAAGAGCCAGCGAGCGAGAAAGAGGGATTTCAGTGGTGAGTTTGGGTCTGTTGCGGCTTTGAAACGCAGTTGAAGTTATGCTGCGGACTCTAGGGCATGTAATAAGTACTGTGCAACAGTAGGTGTGTTCAAAAATCAACTGAATCGATAAAAACCGAATTTATCGGTTTAGCAAAATTTTGAACCGAGTACCAGAAAAATTCAACCAATCAGCTCGATTTAATCAGAAACCGACAACATGTATATTACTGAGGAATTGCAAAATTAAAGGGAATTTGCTACTGATTTCAGACCTGATGTTTCTGGGACAGGTAAAACCACGCAATTTCACCCTTGTGTTGTCCTCATTTTGGTTTTTGGATCGGTTCATTTTTTAAATCATAAAAACCAAACATTAAACCAAAGTCCATCGGTTTACAACTTCCTCAAATCGTGAATCTAACAGTATAACTGGCTAAATCGAAAAAACAACTCGGTTTATTCATTTCAATTTTGACTCGCTCACAATCTAACACAAGGTTTATTTGAAATTTGTTTTTATTGTTCCACGTGACGAAAAGGAGCATAGAGTTTATAGTTTAGGTGGAAATACAAGATTATATCAATTTGCATTTACATTTGTAATTTATGTTAGAGAGTAGAGTTTATAGTTTACGTGGATATACAAGATTATATCAATTTTCATTTACATTTGTAGTTTAGGTTGCTTTTTAGAGGAAAAAAAACTAAGGGGCACTATACCTAATTTTTCGTAGACCCAAATCTAAAGAAGAAGAGGGCTGCAAATGAGACAAGCTGCTCGTAATTTGCTCGGTGCTCGGCTAGCTAAATGCTTGTTCGTATTCGTTCATCAGCTAAACGAGCCAAGCTCAAGCATGTTTTACGAACAAACGAACTGTTTCAAAAGCTGTATTGCTTATGTGTAAACAAGCATATTCGCGAAAGGCTCACGAATACCCACATGTATATAAACTTAAAATTTTAAACTAAAACTCGCTTCCCTCTCTCTTTCTCTCTGACTGCACCTCTCTCACTTTTAGATTGAAAACCCCCAAATCGATAATCTTCTCTCTGCTTCTCTTCTCTTCTCTCTACTTCGGTTCCTAAATCTTTAATCCCCAATGTGGCCCTTCTTTCATTAGAGTTTTCTATTTGCTTCTCTTTCTTTCCAATTTTGAAAGGCATTTTTCCTCTTTTGCTTCTCCTCCTCTCCCATCTCTCTACACCTCTTCCTTCATTTCTACTATTTTCTCCTTTCATTTTCACTGCCTTATCGCTTGTCAGGTCGAGGTCCGAGCACTACGAGCACAAAATCAGTCCATCTGTGTCATATAAACGCGATACCATTAAGGAATTATTTGATTTTGTGTTTTAGAGTTCATTTGAATTAGATTTGGAGCTACAACTTTCACATCATAATCAAGTAAACAAGTGATTATTTATTTTAAACTGCTTGAAAGTCTAGATTTCGATTAGCTCTGATTTGAGCCAAATGAAGGCTTTATATAGGAAGTCCAAAAGGGTGAAAGACTGAAATACCCCAAACATCCCCTAGGTTTTTGGGGTCTAGCGGCCCAGCCTAACAAGGATGTCCAGGTTAAGCCAAAAGGTCAAGGTTAACTAGATGACCTCTCCTTCTGGTAAGGCGAGGGCGACCTCCCCTTGGACTGGATAAAGGCAACCTTACCCCTTAAGGAGTCATAAATTCTGAAGGATGCTTACAGATGTCCCCCCTTAGTCCAAGTAATTTTATATCTTGGACAAACCTAACCAAAAATCGTTATTAATAGTCCAAGTCGTGATATCTTCCCCTCTGACCATACATCAAAAGATTTCAACATCTATACATAAACAAGCATTTTATTAATTAACAATTAATAAAATCGTAAACATTTATTATAGATATTACGTTCATCATATCTAATGTAAAACCCTAAATGAAAATCAACAAATCCAAGGAGGTCTCTCATGTTCTAAGACCTCTAAACTTGGTTTATTGATATCACAAAAGCTTATTTTATCATCAAGTACCAAAATTACATTTTTTTTGACAAAAAGTGCTGCTAGACTGAAGAACAGTGCCATCACAATACTCTACAGTACTGTCACGCACTCTTTAATACTATCATTTTTTGGTAGATTACAAAAGCATTAAATTTTAAAAGGGACCTTCAGCTTTATAAAGGAAGTACTGCCACGACCCTCTAGATTGTTGTACGGCTTTTCCGAAAGCCTTGGATGATACTTCTCAAATGACCTCTTGTCTCTTTTAAGAGAAATTTGAGATTAGAGGCTGAAGCCCTTCAAAATATCCCTAAAAGTGCCAAAAAATGCAAAAAAGAAAGGAAAAAAAAAGAGTTTAAGAAATTACATAGCCCTCATACGGGGCTCCAATGCAAAACGAGCTTAAATCCACACCAAGTAAGCCTCTTCCAAGCTTCATTCTAGTTTTCACCAAATGGATTTTACTTAAAACCCTAAGGGATACCTAAAACCCATTTGATCCTAAGATGTCTAATGGTGATTCAAAAAGAAATCTTACCAACAATAGTATATCTCTCTTGAATCTTAGTATTTCTCTCACCCAAAAACCCTTAAGATGCCTTTAAGAACCCTATATCATATTTCACGGAAGAGAATAATCAAGGTGATGTATGAGAATGTTTTTAATTTCACTAAAAAACTTATCTATAGCATGAAAACACCTATTATAATAGTTTTCTAGATTTTTACCCTAGACACATGTTAGCATCTCAAAATGGTGTGCTGTCCAAGTCGGAAAGAGTTTTATCATGGCACAGAAGACTGTCGTCATGGCAATCCACGTGTCCATTTTCATGCTCTCTAAGAATGTCAAAAGAGTGCCGTCATGACATTTCTTAGTGTCGTGACGACAATCCATAATATTATCATTCCTGACATCTCAAAACTTTGGAAAAAGTTGCAAAAGCACAAGTAAAACCTTTCAGTCACTCGAAAAACCCTTTGTAAATTCTACCATTTTAATTAGGAACTTTACCCTATGGTGAAGTTAGGGAAATCATGTCTGTCCATTAAAACTACATCCTGGATAACTGAAATGGAATTTGTTAATTGAAAGAATTATGATGAGTTCACTCATTTTTGCACAAACTCTAAAGAATTACATCAAAACCCCGTTTGCGGGCTAGGTAATAACTTAAACTTGTTTTTCTTCTTTCTTCCTTTGGATTTTGAGCATTTTTTGGGATATCTTAAAGGGTTTAAGAATCTAATATCAAATCTTCCTTAAAAAGGATAAGAGGCTTTATTAGAGAAGTGATGTGGCGACACTTTCCTCATGAAGTCTTAGGATCCCTTTTACCATTTAAAAGATTCTCTAATTTTATAATTGCCTCCAGGATTGAGATCGGTATGGTGACGACACTCGGATTGTCGCAACAGCACTCCCATGTGCTGTGATGGTATTATTTTTCAGTCCAACAACTTTTTTTTTTGTCATAAAATGTAAGTTTTGGCTTTTTAAGACTTCAAGTGAGTTACATGATAAAATAAGGTTCTGTGATATCAATAACTCAAGTTTAAAGTTTTAGAGGCTTAGATATTAAGAGATCTCCTTAAATTTATTCATTTACATTTAGGGTTTTGCATTAGATATGATGAACATAACATTTAGAATAAATGTTTAGGATTTTTTTAAGTTTTAATTAATAAAATGCTTGTTTATGGATAGACATTGAAATGTTGTGATGTATGGATGAATGACATGTATCAAGGAATGGCATGACGTATGTTTGGATATATGGATTAGGGATGTATGGATGATATTGGCATAAGTATGTATGTTTAGGGACATGTTAGGAAGATTGAAATGATTTAGGTAGGTAGTTGGGTAATTTGTGAAAAAATTGATAGGTAGAATATAATTTTAGGACAATTGTGTAACTTACCCTTCAAGGTAAGGATGAAGATTTTATTTACTTTAAGTCCTCCAATTATGCTTTATTTTTAAATGGATGTTCAAAATTATGAATGATTTGTATGGTTTGGATTATTTGGAATGAATGCAATTAATGTTTTTTCAAATAGGATTAAGAGTTCGCTTAATCTAATTTATAATTAATTGGGTTCTAAATAAAATTGGACTAATAAAAACTAGATAATTTACGTAAGTCCAGTAAATTCAGATGTTATTTAGGTACAATCCTAAATAACATAACTTATTCTTTTGCCATATGTCTTAGGATTTAGACCTCGACTTGTTACTAAAAATGGAGTCAAATCTTATGCTTTTAAAAGAAATTAAAATCTATTTCCGAAGGATGGCAACTATAAAAACATTTTTAAAGATTGATTAGTTTTGGCATCATTAAACCATAAATGTTTTATCACCGCTTTCAAAAGTGAAAAAATCCAACGTTTGAAAATCGACAAGAATTTGGCCATTCTGAAAGTTATTAACAACCATATTAACAATTAAATTTAAGCACATAAACAATAAAGTTTTTACATTTTAATTCATAAAGATTCTAATTGAAAAGATTAAGAAAATTCAGGAATTAAGATGTAACTTTGCTTATATGTTCATCTTCTTCCTTCTGTCCTTGTTGAAGAAACCCTAGCCACCTTAAATAGTCGTCGGATTGCCATAACCAAGCTGTTGCCATTTGAAAGTCGATGAAAAATAACCACCTTCAGTCTTCTACTCGACCGAAACCTCGAAGAATGAATCAATCCATTGTAGATCGAAGCAGTTTCTAATGATTTCGATGAGAGAAAATACGATATGATCACAATTTTAACCACCTAATGCAATTATCTATCGACTCTGAAGGTACTGGAAGACTCGTCGGCTTATGGGCTATTGACTGGTACCCTTTGTTGGTTAATGTCTGCTGGTGGAGGAGAGCGGCAGTAGAGATGTGGCGACTGCAAGTTGAAGGACAACTTTTACTTATTCCGTCCAACTAGTCACGTTGTATTTATAAGTAGAAGAAAAATAAAGAGAGTATAAAAGTAAATCCCTTAAAAATTTTTTTAAGAAACTTCCTACTATTTACTAAACATAAACTTTAAAATCTACCATATACTAACATTCCCTAATTTTTTTTCAAAGAAAAAGATACAATAAACTTTTTCAATGAATATCATAAATGTTACTTTGCAATAAGATTGTGCATGATTATCGTGGGTTTCAAACCAGAGTCAAGAACCCTCAAATCAATAAAGAACTATGTTTAAATGAATTGAACCGAATTGAAATTGAAACAAAATTATTTAACACACAAGTATGCTTCTGGTTCCTCACTAGAATTAAAATTAGAACCAATAACCGAGAACTAAACAACTTTATGAGTAAAACTACTCACCTCACAACGTTATTGATAGGAATTTAATGCCTTAAGTTATGTTTATTCAAAATTATTATTTTTTATGAAGAGATTTAAAACAAAAATCAAAACTTATTGCTTTATGAAAAATTTGAGGTTTTACCCGAAATTAGACTCCAAATCGAAATTGAAAAATTAAGAACTGAAACCAAAACTTGATTCAGTTTTTGGGTATATTGGTTCAGTTCCTGACTGAAAAATAGTTTGCACTAAGGGTGAGCAGAAAAAATCAGAACCCGCAAAACTGTGCCAATCCGACTGCAACCGCACCGCAATTGCGGTTTAATAACATATGCGGTGCGATTTGCGGTTCGTTAAATCTACGGTACAGGCTGTGGTTTCCTTTGGTAAAAAACCGCAGACGGCGGTTAAACCCCACAAAGATCAGACTTTTTAATTTTTTTTTCTAAAATTCCGATCAAAACTACGTGGTTTTGACCAAACAAAAATAAAAATAAATAAAAAAAGACATAAACGATTAATCGCAAGCCTAACCTACACACAGATCGCTCGCTTTTTTCTTGTTCTTCTTCATTCCCTTTCTTCTCTCACTCCCCGCTAACTCCACCACCCACACCGCCGACGATTGCCACTCCTTGAAACGTTAGTTTTCTTTTTCAGAACATCGGGGTTGCAGACTTGCAGCTAGTAATGGTATTGATAGTTCCTTCTTGAGTTCTTCCTTGTCCTTCAGGGAGGAACGAGCAGAAGCTGCAAAAGCAAGGAGGGCTTATATTAAGTATTGATAGTTCCCCTTCTCCGTTAGCCCAGGTCAGTAATGTATACCTTTTTATTTAAGTATTGAATTATTTTAATCCATTTCTTGTTGGTGAATTGAATTAGAAATCAAGATATTCTTTCAAGAAAAAAAAAAAAAGGAATTAGAAAACAAGAAATCTGAACTTAACATGTGCTTTAAAGCAGTTGCACATAATTCTATGAACAAATTTCCCATGGAATTGGAAAAATAAAAGCACAAAAAATAATGGTAGGACCATTTAGATTTTGGCGTGAAATAATGCGACTATTCCGGGAATCAGTTGGCCAATATGGAAACCAAGTTCTTGCTATGTTAATCATATGTTAGTTGCTTGCTGTTAATTGATTCAGTTTAATTCATTCATTCAGTTTAATTGTTAATTGTAGTTGTTTCTTTTGAGTTTCGATTGTAATTTGCTCATGAATTTTTAGTTTTGTTAGTTGTTTAATGTTTGTGTTGTGTGAATTAGGTTGAAATTACATTTTGAATGCTTGAAATTAGGTTTATGTGCTTTTATTTTTGGTTGAATTGCTGCTGGAAATTAGTGGAAAAATTGGCATTTTTGAGTTGTGGTTTAATCCGCAAACTGCATTTGTGGTGCGGTTTGATGCTGTTTTTCCCTCTCTGCGGCGCAGTGGCGGTTTGGGATTTCATGAAACCGCAGGCTGCGGTGCGGATAACCACATTTGCTCACCTCTAGATTGCACATCTGTTTGTTACTTTCTTAGCAGACCAAATTTTGACCACGGAACGGCTACTTGTACAATAGTTAGTACCAACATCTCTAATAAATTTCTTTTATTTTTTCTCAAGAATCAAACTGTCCAGGAGGAAACCCTAACCCCAGCTCTGGATTGATAAGAGAACGTAAAATGGCTGTATCCGAGGAGGAGTGCTCAAATGCCAAGTCCGGATCATCGTCTCCTTCTGCAACATTAAACGGCACGCACTACCTGGCAAAGTGTGTTCTTAGAGGAAGCGTTGTTCTTCAGGTCGTGTATGGTCACTTCCGTTCTCCTTCCTCCAACGACATCGTGTTCGGCAAAGTAAGTTCTCTCTCTTTCTCTTTTTGTCCCTATCTCACCTCTTTTTGCATTGAATTCTTGTGCTTTTGCTGATGACATCATTTTCGGCAAAGTAAGTTCTCTCTCTTTCTTTTTTGGGCCCTATCTCACACTCACCTCGTTTTGCATTGAATTCTTGTGCTGTTGCTGTTTCCATGACTTAGTTGCTACTATACTTAGTTCTGTAATTCTTAATTTTACTTCAATTCCCTGTATTTGTCTATAGATTGCCCTAATAAAAAGGTAAAAGGAAAATTGTTTCTGGGTTAAACAACTCAGTCATGAAGAAGAATTTTGTTGTTAACATACAGATTTTAATGGCATTGTGTTGCCATTTGCTTAATTGGCATTTAGAGCCCATCCTTTTATTGGAGAGGATAGAAGACATGCAATGCCATGGAATATCACATAAGCAATATAAAAATTTGAAATTTGTTAATCTACATGATTAGGGAGTAGACTGTGGCTCTGTGTTGCTTCCTTCTACCTTTATTGTCATACATTTTTATCATTAGCTTTATCTGATGGTGATCATATTTATGCAGGAGACATCTATAGAGTTGGTTATAATTGGTGAAGAGGGAATTGTAGAGTCTGTTTGTGAGCAGCCTGTGTTTGGCACAATTAAAGATCTTGCTGTTGTACCTTCGAGTAGAAAATTCTATACGCAAAGCCCTCAGGTGCATTGGCGACTTTGTTACATCACATGTGTGAATAATCTTCATACTTTTCAATAATGTTAAAAGGAAAAAAAAACTGAAATTAGGAAGACTCATAAACCTGGAAATGCAGCATATGTATTGTTGTTTCTGGACTCTTTGGGAAGGTAGTTATGTGAATTTTCTGAATATGTTGTCTCCTTTACTTTGTGCATCCAGGGAAAAGATCTTTTGGCTGTTATTTCCGATTCTGGGAAGTTATCCTTTCTCACATTTTGCAATGAAATGCACAGGTTTCCTATTTCAGCAACTTATTTGTTCTTGCACTTGGATTTGCTACTCATTAATATCAAGGATGGCTAATTTGTTTTAGAAATGAAACTTTTCTTTTGAAAGGTTTTTCCCTTTGACACAAGTGCAACTTTCCAATCCTGGAAACTCAAGGCATCAACTGGGAAGGATGCTGGCTGTTGATTCAAGGTAAACTTCTTTTCTTAGGAAAAGTAAATTGTTAATATGCCGATGTTTTCATATCTGGTTGTTATTTGTGTTTACATAAGTGTAGGTGTTTAACTAGCCCTATTTTATATGGGTTTGTATTACTTTCACTCAAGACTTCAAAGCTGATCTGATTTGTTTCAGTTTTGCAGTCTAGATTGGGAAGAACATGCACCCATTTGATATTTATTTGTTTAAATCTCATAGGAGTCTGCTGACAAACATCTTCAGACGTTGAAGGCCTAACCAGTTATACACTGAGGCAGCCTTAATAGAACCTAGTTCTCAACTAGTGAAGAACTGTAGACCGAATGAGAATCCTTCACTTTGTAATGACTTAGCTTTTCCCACGTTTATTAACCAGGAGACAAGAATGGTGCTGAGAGGGGGCATGGAGGGGAAAGATTGATTTTAGGATTAGCAAGATGTTGCCTCATAAAAATTATTTGTCATTTGATGGAACACAATAGATATGACTAGAATGATGGATGCTCTATTGAAATTCAGGACTGATTTCGTGAATATGCAGAATCTTAACATTAGATTGTCCACATGTTTCTTTTGTTAGTTTTTTTTTTTTGGGTAAGTTTATGGTTGTGTGAGATTGAAATTTTGAGAAAATGAACAAGTCTCAAAATAAGAAATGCATTTGCATCTGGATATCCTCTGTGTTCCTAATTTACTTGTGGTCAAATTGCAGCGGATGCTTTATTGCTACCAGTGCATATGTAGATCGTTTGGCTTTATTCTCCCTGTCTGTATCTGGTGGCAGCGATATCATTGATGAGGTTGATATCCATCTATATTTCTTGTTGCATGCTCATTAGATGATAAATTATGTTTCTTTTATAGAATAACAATTAATTAAGTGTTTATTCTGTTTTGTTTGTTTATTGAGATGACATGAGGGTTTCATGTAGACGTATTGAAATGTTCCCTTTGCCACAATTCAGCAAATACTTTATCCTCCTGAAATTGACGGACATGCAAGTTTTGCGAGAAGCATCCAGAGGCCAAGTATATCTGGTACAATATGGAGCATGTGCTTTATTTCAAGGGATTCTTGTCAACCAAGTAAGGAGCATAATCCTGTACTAGCCATTATTCTAAATAGGTATGGCAATTGGGTATGTGCTTGCTACTGTTTTGGGGAAGTTGTAATGTTAGTTTCCATTGTCATATTAAATGACAAGTAGGAAGAAACCTTTTCTTACATGCATTTTGACAGTATTTTCTAGTGGCCATTAATGTTTTTGGTATTTGCAGGAGGGGTGCACTTCTAAATGAACTTCTGTTATTGGAATGGAACATTGGAGAACATGCTATAAATGTCATCTCTTTGTATGTTGAAGCTGGACCAATTGCTCATGAAATTGTTGAAGTTCCTGGTTCTAATGGATTTGCATTTCTACTCAGGGTTGGTGATGCTCTCTTAATGGATCTGAGAGATGCTCACAACCCCTTTTGCGCCTACAGAACAACTTTCAATTTCTTGACCTCTGTGGTGGAGGAGCAAACTTATGTTGAGGATTCGTGCAGAGTTCATGATGTTGACGATGATGGTTTGTTCAATGTTGCTGCATCTTTACTGGAGCTTCGGGATTATGACCCCATGTGTATAGACAGTGAAGGAAGTAATGTAAAATCAACATCAAATTATATGTGCTCTTGGACTTGGGAACCAAAAGGTGATAAAAATCCTAGGATGATATTTTGTGCTGATACTGGAGAATTTTTCATGATGGAAATCTCCTTTGATTCAGAGGAGCCCAAAGTTAACCTTTCTGATTGTTTGTACAAAGGTCAACCATGTAAGTCACTGCTGTGGGTTGAATGTGGTTTCCTTGCTGCTATTGTAGAGATGGGAGATGGAATTGTTTTGAAAGTGGAAAATGAAAGGCTATTATATACCAGCCCCATTCAAAATATTGCACCAATCTTGGATATGTCAGTTGTGGATTACCATGATGAAAAACGTGATCAAATGTTTGCCTGTTGTGGTGCAGCCCCAGAAGGCTCGTTAAGGATTATTAGGAGTGGCATAAGTGTTGAGAAGCTTTTGAGAACTGCATCTATTTATCAAGGCATTACTGGTATCTGGACTCTTCGAATGAAGCTGATTGACTTGTATCATTCTTTTGTTGTGCTGTCTTTTGTTGAAGAGACCAGGGTGCTATCTGTTGGGGTAAGCTTTACTGATGTGACTGATTCAGTTGGCTTTCAGCCTGATGTCTGCACATTAGCATGCGGACTTGTAGGTGATGGTTTGCTTGTCCAAATTCACCAAAATGCTGTTGAGGTTTGTTTGCCGACCAAGGTTGCACATGCTGAAGGCATACCTCTGTCTTCTCCTGTTTGCATATCTTGGTTTCCTGGTAATACGAGTATTAGTTTGGGGGCTGTTGGACGTGATCTGATTGTCGTTTCGACTTCTAGTCCATGTTTTTTGCACGTTCTTGGGGTTAGATTACTTTCGACTTATCATTATGAGGTGTATGAATTGCAACATTTGAGACTGCTGAATGAGTTATCCTGCATTTCGATACCTCAAAAACATTTTGAGCAAAGACAAGCAAGTTCCAGCAATCTTGTGGATGATAACGCACCTATCCTTCCAGTTGGTGTTAACGTTGGTAGGACTTTTGTTATTGGCACACATAGGCCTTCAGTTGAAGTTCTGTCTTTTGTGCCGGATGAAGGTTTAAAAGTTCTTGCTTGTGGGACAATTTCCTTAACAAATACTATTGGAACTGCTGTTAGTGGTTGCATCCCTCAAGATGTCAGGCTAGTACTGGTTGATCGATCTTATGTTATTTGTGGTTTGAGGAATGGGATGCTGCTTCGGTTTGAGTGGCCCTCTGCCTCTTCCATGTCATCATTAGAATCACACCGTTATGGATGTCCTAGTGATTCCTGTATGGGTAATTTTGGTGGTGCTCTATCAAATATACCAGTCTCTTTTGAGCAACAAACATGTGTTGTTGACTTAATGAGCAAGACTACAGATAACTTTCCTGTTAATTTACAATTGATTTCCACTCGCCGTATTGGCATTACCCCTGTTTTCCTCGTTCCTCTGAGTGATTCCCTTGATGCAGACATGATTGTCCTCAGTGACAGACCATGGTTTTTGCACACTGCAAAGCACAGTCTCTCTTATACGTCAATTTCATTTCAGCCTTCAACACATGCTACGCCAGTGTGCTCTGCTGAATGCCCAAAAGGAATCTTATTTGTTGCAGAAAACAGTCTACATTTGGTAAGAATTCTTTTCTGTGACTGTTTTGATTGCTGTCATAATTTGTCAGGGCTGCTTATTTTATCAGCTGGTTATGGCTGCTCTTTTTGTGAGTGTCACTGATGAAAGTGAGTACTTTGAAGGTAAATCATATTAATATAACCATTATAGGACAGATATTTGATGATGTGCATACTGATTGATGTTGAAGAATAAAGAGTGCATGTTTCATTTCTTGCACATGGGTTTACATCATTATTTGGATTTGGAGCAGATTTTTAATAACTTATTTTTCTTATTTCTGGAGTCTGAAACATTATGTCTGATTAATTGCTAATTTCTGTGAGGTTTAGTGGGAGGGGTAATGTGAGACCCAAGCGAGATTTTTCCTTGGAAAGTATTCTACAAATATCTTATTGGAGTTTGCATCTCTATTTTTAGTTGTTATTGAAGTCCTTTGCTTCTAACCTCTCTTATAAGTAGAAGTTTGGACACTATCAGGTTTTGAATGATGTTTCTTTTGGGTAATTGATACTTTTCTGTATGAGTTGGGATAACGTGTATGACCTTCAATTCCATGATGTTTCAGGTTGAGATGGTGAATAGCAAGAGGCTCAATTTCCAGAAGTTTCATCTTGGAGGTACCCCGCGGAAGGTTTTATACCATAGTGAAAGTAGGTTGTTACTTGTGATGAGAACTGAACTTAGCTATGACACATGTTCATCTGACATAAGTTGTGTTGACCCCATCAATGGTTCAATACTATCATCTTTTAAACTTGAACTTGGAGAAACAGGAAAATCAATGGAGTTGGTGAAGGTCGGAAATGAACAGGTTCTGGTGGTTGGAACTAGTCTTTCTTCTGGTCCAGCTATAATGCCCAGTGGTGAAGCTGAAAGGTGTAACATCTGTTTCATTCCTGTTCTTTGTTTATTTTATATTTTGTAACTTTAAAATAGTTGCTATTTAATAATGAAATGAGTAGTATAAATGCATCTCTCCCCAAGAATCATGTCCCATTCGATTGTTCAGTTTGTATAAATTGTAAGGTTTGAAAGTCAATGCAATTGATTTTAGTATATTTATTACTTTATTTGGAAATTCTGATTTCCTAACTGCATGTTTCTTCAACAGTACAAAGGGCCGACTGATAGTCCTCTGCCTTGAACATGTGCAAAATTCAGATAGTGGTTCTATGACATTCTGCTCAAAGGCAGGATCATATTCTCAACGAACTTCACCATTTTGTGAAGTTGTTGGTTACACGGCTGAACAGCTATCGAGCAGCAGTCTTTGCAGTAGCCCAGATGGTAGTTGTGATGGAGCCAAACTTGAAGAAGCAGAAACTTGGCAGTTACGATTGGCAAATGCTATCAAATGGCCTGGAATGGCTCTTGCGATTTGCCCATATCTTGATCGATACTTTTTGGCATCTGCTGGTTGTGCTGTGAGTGGTGCCTTTTTTCCTCTTTGAAAATGTGAGGATCATTATATTGGCATTACTTACTGATTAAAATGTTTTGGTCTTTTCCAGTTCTATTTATGTGGTTTTCCAAATGATAATCCCCAAAGAGTGAGAAAGTTTGCTATTGCGAGAACTCGTTTTACTGTAACATCATTGACTGCACATATGACTAGAATTGCTGTTGGTGATTGCCGTGATGGTATCCTTTTCTATTCTTATCATGAGGTTGGTCAATAACAATTTCCCAGCATCAATTTCAGCTTATTTCTTCCCAGTGTCTTTTACTTTGATGCCTGCTGCTGCCACACATGAATTTTGTGGAGCAGTCCTTATAATTTATCATTTTGCTTTCTTTTATTCAAGGATACTAGAAAACTGGAGCAACTTTACTGTGACCCATCACAGAGATTAGTCGCTGATTGTGTCCTTTCGGGTGTTGATACAGCAGTGGTTTCAGACCGTAAGGGAAGCATTGCTGTTTTGTCATGTTCAAATCTTTCAGAAAGTAAGTTTAAAGTCTACTCTGTATTAATATGCCTGTAGTATGTATCCTTTTAACTGCTAATAAGTATCAGAAAATCGACTTCATTTATGTCTGCTATGATTGGACATTGAGACTCTTCCTTAATAAACAGCGAGTGGAATTATCAAGTTAGAAGGTTCACTACTTTTTTTTTAATTAAAATGAATAGCAAATTCTCTTGAGTGTCAAGTCATTTCATGTAACTATGAACCATTAATTTGATTCCAAGATGATCCCTTATTCTCTTTTATTGACTGCAAATGGAATTGGCCTATTTTTTCTCTTTCATATGTAGCCTAAAAGGCAGATTAAGCACTCAACCAACTCATAATTATATGAAGTTGGATGCCTAGTTTATGTTCCTGAGTTCCTTTGAAAAACTAGACGTGAAGTTGTTTTGCAAGTGATAACTAAAGGAAGTTCTGCCCACTCAGTGGCTATGAAAAATGTTGATGGGTGGACAGGCTTATGATTACTCCATTTATTGACAGTAATAACAAGGGTTGGGTGCTGACTGGAATACTGGATGACTTAAAGGAACAGCAGAAGTGCTCCAACTTCATTTATATTGTTTCTTACATTTAAGTTGCCTATTTCCATCAGTTGGTGAATACAAATGTTGATGTTCCAAATATCTTTTGCTCCATTGTTCCAGGTAATGCAAGCCCAGAAAGCAACTTGTCGTTGTGTTGTGCGTATTATATGGGGGAGATAGCAATGAGCATTAGGAAGGTAAATCTTCCTATCACACATAGTTGTGGTTCAGAGTCATTTGTAATATAATTTTAGTAGCAAGTCCTGTCAATTATCTCAAAATATTTAAGAATGTGATTATTTTGTTCTGTTATGATGAAAAAAGAAAAAAGACATTCTTTGGGTATGTTATAGTGGCAGTGATTGTTGAAACTGAGGGTGTCTTAAACAGTTCATAATCCGACATCATTTGAGACTGATTTGACATTGTAGTTGTATGGATGTTGAATTTCTTTATTTGAGAAAACTCTGTAGGACTGGTTGATTAGAAGCTCTGGTTGATGGATGGAAGGAGAAAAAAATGATAAGCAAGGTTAATGTCAAGCAACAACCCACTATTTTTTTGTTATGCCTTTCTGTGCCTATTATTTATAGTTCTAGTTCACTAATACTATAATTAATACTAGAATCTCATGTATGAATGTACCTTATATTCCACGTCGATTATAATGCTATCATGAAGGGGGACGTGGAAAGGAATTTTTGGACGTGTATACATATTTTGAACTGTAAAGACTTCTCTTCAAGTCTTACCTGTTTACCTTTCATGTGTTTAGAGCATAAAATTTTGGATAGGGAGTATCTTGATGGGTCTATAATTCTGCACCTTGTCTGCTTATCGTTTTACAAAATAATGTATGCTGCTAAAGAATTAAGATTTTTGTTTGTTGACGATTTCTACGGCTGGTCACTTGGTTGTTGATTATTGATTGTATTTCATGCAGGGAACATTTTCATATAGACTACCTGCTGAAGATGTCTTAATAGGATTTGATGGTATAGGTGCAAATATTGATGCTTCAAACAACACTATCATGGCCAGTACACTTTTGGGAAGCATTATAGTTTTCATTCCTTTGACAAGGTATGAATTTATTTTTCATAAAACTGTGATGCCTTTTGATGCAGCAAAAAAGTTTCTCAACAATTACAACAAGAATAGTGATATGATCCACCTGAAGATTGGGCCACCTAGGTAGAACTCACTCTTGAAAACCGGCTTGCATGGGGAGGGTGCCTAAGGACTTTATTAAGCTCTTGCCAAGGTTATGCCTAGGCAATGTGGGATCATAACAATACCCCACGATTGAAGAGCCAACGTCCTCATTGGTCACTGCTAGCACCCTACTCTTCGGACCTCCTGTCCATTTAACAGGTCTAGGCCACCACTCTGTGAGCCACCACTCCATGGGCCACCACTCTGTGAGCCACCACTCCATGGGCCACCACTCCGAGTCTTTGGGTCTTGCAAGATGGGGCTGGCTCTGATACCACTTGATATGATCCACCTGAAGATTGGCCACCTAGGTAGAACTCACCCTTGAAAACCGGCTTGCAAGGGGAGGGTGCCTAAGGACTTTATTAAGCTCTTGCCAAGGTTATGCCTAGGCAATGTGGGATCGTAACAAATAGGGTGATCCTTGTTGGAACATCATAAGATAAAAGATTTAACATGAACCTCAGAATCAGAATTCTGAATTAATGGAAAAAACACAGTACCGAAACAGTTTGATGTCCTCTTATTTATAGGATTTCATATAATTCTTGATCCTACCCCAAAAAACTATTCCTAATTAGTATATTTTACTAAACATGAATTCTAATTAAAGAAGAAAACTAAAACTTAGAAGATTCCTTGCTAAATAATTAAAAGTAATATATAGGAAATCTAAATAAATAAGGAAAACTTAAGAGCTTCCTAAACTGACTAGATGCTCCTGCATCACTTTTTCCCTTAAAAAATTGTTGAGGAGTTAGGTTATCAAGTCCTCCTGATGTTTAGAATTTGGATATTTCTTAAAGAATTGACTTTCCAAATTAATTCAACAAAGATTGACATAGAAGAGACTATTTATGTTCAATTGAATATGAATTGTTCTTACTTGAATATTAATTTCACTAACAGCTAGTAAACCGTACTGTTCTATTTTTATTACAGAGAAGAACATGAACTCTTGGAAACTGTCGAAGCTAAACTTGTGGTTCATCCTTTGACTGCTCCTATTTTGGGAAATGATCACAAAGAGTATCGTAGCCGCGGAAACCCGGTAAAGAAGCTTGCTTTTTATTTTTGAGATAATTTGATGCTTTCTTGAATTAAAAGTTTAAACGCCCAGCATAAGGAGTAATTTGTTCTATTTTGGTCGTCTTATATTTTTTAATTTGTGAAAACTTGTTCAGTTGTTTGGTTAGTATTCTTTGTCATGTACTAAAACTCAACTAACACGGTCTCTCTTATAGCTATTTCTTGCAAGAATCCTTTTGTAATGATCTTTGTAATTAAAGGAGGATTACTCGAGGTCTAAAATTGTAGAAATAACAGCATTTGACTATCTAAACTGGTAATTTAGAGGAGTTGCTCTGGAATTCCAAAGGTAATCAACCTAGCCATTGCATGTCCTTGAGTAGGACAATGTCTGAAATTTGTTGGACATTTGGACAGGGTTGATATACCTTTGACATTTCAAACATTTGTGTTCCCTCTCATATAAGTACCCAGCCATAACATTTTATTTGCATACAACAAGCATCGTTTTAGAAAAATACTAGAACTCCTGGTTCTGATATATCTTATACATGTGTCAAGTGAAAACATACATGGTCGTTTTTCAGTCATAATCTTTTTTGGTCCATTATTGGGATGAAAATAGGAGAATGGTGAAATCGTTTGCAGACATATGCTGATAATTGTTGATGGCTGATTTTGATTTCGGCAATACCACAATTATCAAGGGAAAGGTTCAATTTGCCCTTTGAACTTGCATTGAATATTCAATTTGCTCTTTTTCTTTTTTTGTCAATTGTCCCCTAAACTTGGACTATTAGTTCCATTTAGCCGATAGGTATTCTAAGCATGATGCATTGATCAATTTTTATGTACAAAGAAGTGCTTGGGCGAATTATTTTTCATAATTTACACAAATTTAAATATAAATTTTAGTAACTGCAGTATTGTTCAGTGATTTGAAAATGTTTTAAACCACGTACTTTAATTCAAATTCTTATTGGCATTTTTTAAATTCTGAAGACAAATCACACTATCAAATAGTTTTAACTCATTTTGGATGGTTTGATAAAGACTTCTAGTGCTATTTATAGTAAATGAGCTGACAAAGTCCAAAAATGGATTACATTGACAAATTCTTCCCTTTTTAGTTGGTCAGTTTACAAAAAAGTTAAAAATCTTGTGAATCGACTATTAGCTTCAAGTTTAGGGGGGCAAATTGAACAATTGGCCTGTTGAATGTTGATTATGGGTAAGGCATTGTGTTTTTCCAATCACTGTCTTTCATTTTAAACTTTTTTTTCTTTTCAATGATACAAGAGTTGCACTATGTCCATACTTATCTGTCAACACTTGACTAACCATTATACCTACTCTATATACATAAATATCATGCAAGCAACATGTACATGTCCTTATTCTCAAGCACTATGCTGTATATTCTTTTACGCAGCTGTGTTCATACTAAACCAATAGATTGTGTTTAGTTGTTTTGGTTTGTGAATTACATAAGTTGCGGCTGCCCTGGGTGTTGGTCCATGTGCTCATGCTTATTTTTCTAATGATCTCTCTCTCTCTCTCCTAATCCTCTCATTCTAGTTATTCATGTTGTATTGTGTTTTGATGACAGGTTGGGGTACCCAAAGTACTTGATGGTGATGTCCTGGCTCAGTTCTTGGAGCTAACAAGTATACAACAGGAGGCGATATTGTCATTACCTCTTGGCCAACTTGACACTATAAAATCAGGTTTAAAATCACCTATTCCAGTTAATCAGGTTGTGCAGCTCCTTGAGCGAGTTCATTATGCTCTGAATTAAATATGCTGGTCCCTTCACTGAAGTTGTGACACGATTTCAAAACCAGTTTCACGGGGCTCATTTTTTCAGTTGCCCCTCGATACTGTAAAGCAGAGGTCAACATGACGCAAATGGGCTGCAAGAAGTGAATTGAATCTAATTGATATGATGGACATGAAATCGAGGGATGCTATTTTAGAGGTGATCGTGAAACAAGGCTACAAGTCATTGTTCATTTTGAAGCCAGTTACCTTGCATATATTGTCTAGTCTTGTGTTATAGCTTATTCGTATTTCCAGTTGAATGAGAGGAAAGTGAATTGTACCCAACACAGTTCAATATATAGACTGGTTCTTGTAAAGTTCTACATAGAATAAAATGATAATCATATATTTATATCTTCAGTCATCTTCCTGTTCTCGTTTTGGATATTACCTCAATTCCACTTTTTACACTGTATTTCACGATGATTTTTGTTACTATTAATCTCATATTTTGCTGACTCGACTGGGAGGTGACTCTTTTCTTTTCTTTTCTCTCTCTCTCTCTCTCTCTCCCTGTCTCTTCCCTAAAGAAAGAAATCAACGGCTTTCTCCTTGGGCTGCAGCCGGTGTTTGTCACTGGTGGTAGCCCTCCCCCTCATTTTTTCAGTTGTTCCTCCGTATTTCCTTTTCCTTGTTATTTTCATCTTCCAGTTTTTAGCTACTGTTCAGTTGTTTTTTATAGCTTAGCTGAGGATTTTTCTTGAGAATTAACTCCAACAGATCTTCAAGATTTTCACGAATTTTTTGATTTTTTTAGCGATAAATCGGAGTTTTTGGGATGGAATACTCTTGTTTTGTTCCGGATATAGATTCTCTTCCAGGTTTTGAATGTTGTAAACATCATAATTTCATGTGTTCTGGAGTTGTCCTTCCACAGCATTTGACGGGCCTGGTCTATTTTCTAGCTAGAGTAAGATTTGAAATATCCTCGGATAAGTTATGGAAGGTGTATTCTGTTAGTTTTGGAATGTTTTGTTTATAGTGTTATTTTTAGTTTTTGGAGTGTTTGGCATGGTGTTGTGATGGTTGTATTTGGGGTTTGAATTTCTGAACAAGATGCTATGAAACGGCATGGTTGAAAACTTGTAATGGATATTTCAAGAATATTAATCAAGACCAATATCTTTGGAAGAAAATAAAAAAAAAATCTCATATTTTGCTTTGGGAAGGAATTGAATCCGAATCTGATCTATTTACACTTTGATTCAAAGTTTTGAACTTCATTAGCAATGAATTGAGCTAATAAAAACTATTCTCTGCTTTTTACAGAATGATTCAACGTGGTTTATGCCACTATATGATAAAAATTAGTTGAGAACTGCACTTGGGTATGTTGATATTTAATTATTACTAGTTAAAAACTATGCATTCTAATTATTGTAGGATATGCTTATGATTTACCTTTGATTATAGAGATTATATTGATGGTATTGAATTTCTTTAT
>CATIWJ010397315.1:0-17300 GCA_949640765.1 Croton laevigatus
CTGAAAAATAGAAAATGCAAACTAATTTTTCTCTAGAAAAGTGAAATTGAGAAAACACAACCAAATCTCATAATGTCTATTCCAAATTGAAGAGAAAGGAAAGAGGAACGTAACCATACCAACGGTGTAATACATTTTTGAGTTACAAATTGAGGAAATAAATTAAATTGATATCAAAATTGGCAAACTGTTTGGTGATGATGATGAAAAAGAAAAATTGATATCAAAATTGAGTTACGATGTCGTTAGTTTGTTATACACGCACCGCTAGGTCTGTTAAATAAAGGGTCTATGTATAACTTTTTATAAGTTTAAGGGCTTAATATTGCTATTAGTTCGCCGAGGGGCCTTATGTAAAAAATTGATAAAGTTTGAGGGTCTCGAAATGAATTACGAAGCCCTTCACGTGCTCACCGTTTGTTTAAATTACATGCGTTTTTAACTTTGTCAAACAAGGGTTTCGTGTAATTCACACGGATAGTTTAGGGGCTTAATATTGTTATTACTTCGTCGATGGGCCTTAAGTAAAAAAATTGTAAAGTTTAAGGGCTCGAAAATACTTTTAGCCATGATATTATCTAAAAGTAGAAAATGTGCTAAAATTACTATTTAACCAAAAGTTGGTGTTTAAATTATCATTCAAGTCAGAATAGACTCCATACATAGTTACTTATAATTTCAGACATGGGAATGTTTTAGACCAGTTATTTCGGAGATAGCTTTAGGTATGGATACTTCTTGTATTCAACGTGGATAGAGGTCTTGAGCGCAACCCTTTTTTTTTTTTTTTTTTAACATGGAGCAAGATCTTTTGCCTGCTGTTTTATTTATATTTTTTCCCCAAAATCATTCATTGTATTATTTATACTTTATTCCCAAAATCACTTTTGCCCACTGCTTTCCGTTTTTTTCCCCCCAAAGGATCCGTTACTTATTTCCTAAAATCAAAAGTAATAACTCGCAATATGTGGAGTTTTTTTTTTGGATGTAGCAATATGTGGAGTTTGAGTTTGTATTACAATTTATATACAATTGCAATATTTAAATATACAAATTATTTTATATCTAATTTATATATTACAAAAATTAAATTTTTAAACTTTTGATCTTGACACTATATATATATATAATCCAACATTTAATTTAATAGAAAAATTTAAAAAGTTGGGAGAAAGGCCTTATGCATGAGACTTCTGACTTCATCCTTTTGTCTTTATACTTATTTATTGGCTAATATTTAATTTCTATAAAATATTAAGGGACAATTTTTCAAATGTCACTTTTTATAATTTTATTATAACAAAATATAAATAAATTTAAAATATTAATTAAATGTCATTTTCTATTTTATATTTATTAATATAATATAAGAAAATATACGTATTTATATATACACATATTTTTATTTATGATATTAATATATATATATATATATATATATATATATTTATAATATATTTGTCAGTAATTAAAAAGTAATTTAATATTTTAAAAGAATAATATTTATTTAATATTTCAAAATATATCGAACTTATACTAAAATTTTTCAAGAATTGCTATTTAATACAATTTTTCAAAAAGTAATAAATTGATAATATGTGACAATTACTAAAAATTTCAAAAATTACTGTTTAATACATTTTCTCAAATATTAAAAAGGGGTTTATATAGAAACCGCGACATTTTTTCATTTTATAAAAACAACCACTTGCTTAATTAGAAAAGCAAAAATTGGTGCTCATTTTATTGAAGTTAAAAATCCAAAACATGGATAGTGATGGAATCGTTGTATTATCATATACGCAAACCAGTTGCCATATCCGACGAAGCCGACTTGATTCTCGACTGATACTCGACGCCGAAAACTCAACACGTCAATTTTAAAGGACTTTCCATCGAGTTTCCCATTGATGAGGGTTCGGTTCAGTTGAGTTTCTATTCTTCGTCTTATTTTCTGAATAGAAAGGAATAAAAACAAAAACTGTCATCGTCAACCATGGAACCAAAACAGAAAATCGTCGGAACCAACAGCAGCAAATCTTTGGAAAATAAATTGAAACCGTGCTGTCAAGCATGAAAAAAAGAAACCAGAATGAAAAACCATTAGAAACATAATGGAAACCATCACTATACTCCAAAATTTGGAGGGTTTCAGTCGAGATGGCGATGAAGATGGACGAAAACCAGCCGGCAAATCGATTTCGTTGAGTTTCCAGGGGTTGCATTTGATGAAACCGATCAGAAACAATCTAAATAAGCGATTCGGACAAGATTCCAGTGAGTTTGTTGAAGATTCTCTATTTTTCAGTGGTTTCATGCCTCGCCGGATGGCCACCTCTAAAAGTAGGGCTTGTTGGACCTATTGCTCCTAGAAACTTTCGAAAAGCTTTGGAGCTTGTGAATGAAAAAGATCGGGTGAATTGCTTTGTGGAGGTAGATTCTAAAATAGTAGTGAATTCAATCAATGGGAGATATGTGATACACTATCAAGCAATGGATATTATTTTTGATATAAAAATTTTTTTGCTTCGAAGTCACAATACTACTTATTTGTTTGTACCCAAAATTTATAATAATTTTGCTCACAGATTAATTAAAACTGCACTTGATATGGGTTTTGTAAATAATATTAGAGCACAATAACTACTCTTAAACCAATGAAGAATATGACATCTGTTAAAAATAAAATAAAACCTAGAGCCAAAAATAATGTCTTTTTTGGCTATTATTTTCCTTTCGGAGGCTTAAAAAGTTTTAAATCGTCATTTTTCCCATTATTTTCATGTTTTGTTCTTCTGACTATTATTTTTAGTTTTTGGGCCTATTTGAAAGAACCCCTACTAAAAGATAGTAAATTGGCAATATGGCCCATGGAGGTTTTCAATTTGGAGTCTTCAGAGCTAGCCCATCAACGGCTCAACTTTTGTCGTTAGACTCGGCGCGGCTGCGCAGCGGTGGCGGAAATATTTTCCTCTGCGTTTTCTACTTTTCTTTCATTCTCTACTTTGCGCTCGGATCAGTAACTGGCGCTTCCTAATCAAGTAACTTCTTGAGCTCTCGTTTTCACTTTGCTTGCTTTACTTTTTTAAGCTTTAGTTGCGTTTTCGTTGTTCATTGTTTTGGCCTTATTTTATAATATTTCCTTGTTATAGTGAAGATTAAACTATTATACTGATATGAAGAAATCCTTTCTAGTTATTCAGTATTTGATTTTACAAAAAAGTGTTGGTTTCTTAGATAATTAAGTGATATAGAATTATTGAATCTTATTTTTAAATAATTACAAATTCATTTTGGAGCTTTAAAATTGTTGATTTGATTGCATTTGTTCATTTCAGTTTATTATTAATTATAATTCTATTAGGTTATCAATGGAATGAGAATTTTATTTAATGTGGATTTTGAATTTACATTTCCTTTGAGAATTTATAATTTCGAAACCAATCTAAAATAAATTTTCATGTATATTTTATGTTATACTTGGTGGATGCCTTTTTATTTGTTTTTAAACTAAATAAAGGCGTGAATTCCTTATTTGAAAATTTTCTCACTTGTATATGACTTTGAAGTGTAGAATTTGCTTATGAATGATAGTGTTTGGCTTCTGAGTCTAAACATTCAAAAAGAAATAAAATAAAGTGTTAATGGGACTGAAATATGCATTTTCGTCCATATCATTTATTAAATTTCAAAAGGTTACCACATTGGAATTCATTTATATAAAACAAGTCCGGGTGTTTCATCATCATCGTATTCTGCTTTATTGTAATAGTAGTTGGTTTCTGTTTTAAACCATGATGAATGGCGGTAAGGATGCTTATGATCTATTGTGTCTAAGTCCAACCTTGAATATCTCTGTTCAATCCAGTTTTCTCTGCATGTCATTTTTCTTGTACAAGCTGCTGGGAAACAAATAAAAGGTGGAGAAGAATTCTTTTTGATGCAATTTTCTAATGTTTTAAACAGTAGGAAATTTTGTGGAATGTTGTCTTTGTACAGATTTTCAATCTCCTTAAGATGGCTTTGGTTGTAATCTGTGGGCAGCCATGCCGCAGGAAGTCCACAGCTGCACTTTGCTCATCCAAAGCTCTAAAAGAATCAGAATCTAAATTAACATATTGAAGTCATCAATGAGTCTTCATTCCACCTTGATCGTAATCTAAGTTATGCTAACATGACTGCTGAGAAAAATTTAAGAGTTCTCAGATCTGAAGTTGATAGATCTTTATCAAAAGACCTGGCCTTTGTTTTATTCATCTCCTTATATGCTATTGATTGAGTATGCGTCTCTATAATTTTATTCATCTCCACATAGGAATCCACATATGCTATTGATTTAGTTACAAAAGCAAAAATTTGCTTCAATTTGTCTCTGGTGTATTGAGGATTCATAATTTCTATATGCAATTTTGATAAGTGAGAATCCACTCATTGGGAAGATCAATGAATCTGTAATCAACAGAGTGGAAAAGGATTTGCTCTGTGGTGTATCCTTATAATTTGCACCAGTTTCTGGGCGTGGGCCTTATCTTAAGTTAAAAGCTGTTGGGTGGGTGTTTCAGGTACCAGAATTACAAGCGCAGCAAAAAGCAACTGGTTGAATATGGAGTACGAAGAAGATGACCCCCCAATTGCAGTCGAAATTGACCGAACTCTGCAAGACCCCAACTTCAATTCAAAACAGCCCCAAATTGATGACGTTTCTGTTGGAGTCACCGTCATCACGGGCTATCTTGGAGCTGGCAAATCCACTGTAAAAATCTTATCCTCAATTCTATAGTCTATATACTCATCATTTTTGCAATTTTTTTTTAATAAACTGTTGCTTTTATTTTGTAATCTGGTAATTAGGGAATTATTTATGCAGTATTTTCTATCTTTGATGCAATTTTTAGCGTAATTTTTGTGAAGCAGTGGAGGTTCTTTTACTCATCACATTCCTTCTTTTACTTTGCCTATTTGGCAATTAATCATGGGGTTTTGTTTTGTTTTAGCTTGTTAATCACATATTGAATTCTCAACATGGAAAGAGGATTGCTGTGATTTTGAATGAGTTTGGCGAAGAGATTGGAGTTGAGAGGGCAATGATAAATGAAGGTGAAGGCGGTGCTCTTGTTGAAGAATGGGTTGAGCTGGCAAATGGGTGTATTTGTTGCACAGTTAAGCATAGTTTAGTTCAAGCGCTGGAGCAACTTGTACAGATGAAAGAAAGGTATATTTTTTGTTCATATATTTCAATTTCCCGTGCTCATATTCATTAACTGAATTTTATTATATATTCACAGTAGCTATTTGTTCAGCAAATATATAATTTTTTTGGAAAATCTTTAATAACTATGTGCTATGGACTTATAACAGTAATTAATGACTAGTGACTTTTTTTTTACCTTCCCCTGTAGGCTTGATCATATAATAATTGAGACCACAGGGTTGGCAAATCCTGCTCCGCTTGCTTCTATTCTTTGGTTGGATGATCAGCTAGAATCTGCTGTGAAGCTTGATTCTATAATCACTGTAAATCTTTGGTCCTAAACTCAGTGATTTGTAATTACTTGTCTTTATGCCATATGGCTTAGGTTTATATTTTTCTTCTAGTTTTGCAATCATCGAAATTGTTCTGATTATTCTAATCAGTCAATCAATTTATCATATCCTAGAGTTTTTATGTACTATGGCAAGCTATTATTTATTATGTTTCCCGTAAGCTTCGTGCTTTAATGAAATCTTGATTATACAGGTTGTGGATGCAAAAAATCTTCGTTTTCAGCTCAACCAGCGTCGTGATGCAGCATCATTTCCAGAAGCATTTCTTCAAATTGCATTTGCTGTAATTCTTGCGACTTACATAGCTCTAGTTTATTATGAGCATTGTTAATCCTACTTATGTGATGTTTATAAACAATCGTTTAAGTTTTGAATTAATATCGAACATATCTTAGGAACTTTGCTCCCAAACTCAAAGATAGATAACATGAGCTCATGCAGTCAAGCTGAAGTAGTTTGTAATGAGGCCTTAGTTTGCAAGATGAGCATGTCTGCATTTATGTATTAGTGCCTGAATAAAAAAAATAACAGTATAATTTGTAATCTTGTAAACCATTTTATTGATTCTTTTACTGTCAGATATTTTTTTCTAGTTTGGGCATTTCTGTGGCCTTATTAGTTTTGTTGTTTTATGTAGGATGTTGTCATTCTTAACAAGGTTGATTTGGTTTCTTCAGAGGGTTCTGGGATTGTGGAGGAATTGGAGAAGGAAATATATAACATCAACTCCCTTGTCAATATCATTCATTCTGTTCGGTGTGGGGTTGATTTGTCTAAAATATTGAACCGACAAGCATATGATGCCACAGTAAGTTACATAAGGCCTCAGATATCTAGCATCATTGTATTTCTCCCTATATTCTCAACTTCTTTTTAATGGATCACATCACTTAGCATGCCACTCACTTGGAAGAGCTGTTGGAAGAAAGCAAGTCACTATCTACAAGGGATCTTCATGATGGTGCTGTGCGAACTATTTGCATTAGCGAATCACAGCAGGTTGATCTTAATAAGGTAGTCATCTGCTGTGCCTTATTGTGAGGGCAACCTTGTTAGGATATGTTACTATTGGTGCTAATATTTTGAAAATGATGCTTTTGTTTGTTAGAACTGTATGTACTAAGACTAGTTAGATCAGTTGACTTGAATATGCTATCTAGCCGGTACTTTTTGTCTAATTCTACGATCCAATTGCGCAAAGAGTTTTTGAGTGTTAAGTGTTTGTTTGGTCTTGGAGGACTGAAGAATGGTCCTTGAAGGAGTGCGTGTTGAAATAAGATTTTCGTATCTAATCCATATACATAGAGCCTTTTGATGTTGTTTCCTAGATTGATCATTAGAAATGCCTTTTCATTCTTCCCAAAGTTTTAAAAGACATCGAGTTTTGCATATTGAATATTAATGTAATTGAATTGTGTTCCTCATATATTTTTGTATTTCTTGATCATTTTTGTTTGGAATGTGTTCTTTGGTTACTGGATCCTTGAATGTCAACAGCTTGGGTTTGATTTCTAATATTAACATAAAATGTCAACTCATCAAAAAGCATGTCTATGGATACAACGAAACATTTAAATTGTGAACTTCTGGTTATGTGCTTGCATGCCAACGTTAGCTAAAAACTCCTGTTTTGTTTTGCTGTTACTTTTGTTGGTTTAGAGTCGAAGCTTTTTTGTCTGTGGCGTGGTTGCATGATTTCTGATATTTATAGTATTACAGGTTCGATTATGGCTAGAGGAGATTCTATGGGATAAGAAAGATGGGATGGATGTGTACCGCTGCAAAGGGGTTTTATGGATTCAGAACTCTGATGAGCTGCATACCTTGCAGGTAACATAGGAAATCAATTATGTTTCTTAATAGAATCATGCATTAGAGTTTGTGATCCAGATTTTAAATGTCATTGATCGGAAGTTGAGGTTAATCTAAATTGGAATGGTTGGATTGTCATTTGTCTTGTGTTCTCACATTTTTCCGACTTAGATAGCAGAAGTTAAGATTTGTATGTTGTTATCTCATATGCAAATAATTTGTAATTGTTGTTGTCTTGTAGGGTGTGAGGGAGATATATGAGATAGTTCCAGCCCGCAAATGGAAAGAATCAGAAAAGCAATTAAGCAAAATAGTATTCATAGGTACCATTCTGCTACGTTATTCTTGGCGAAATTCTTCCATGAACTGGTTGGTTAGGGCTTATTTCTTTGTTTATTGTTTTGCAGGGCATAATCTGAATGAGAGAATTCTATCTGATTCTTTCAGAGGTTGTACGGTCACAACAAACTTGTAATCAATATTTTCTAGTAACTTATAAAATCTAAATTATAGAGAGGAGGGGTTTTGAATGTTTTGGAACTTGCACTGACCATTGCTAGGACTAGTTTATAACTTCATTTGCTTTTGGGCCCAGCAATGGAAAGAAATGAGATAAAATAAATTTATTTTTTGGCAGCTGGTAGCGAGAAAATAAAACTACAAGCCAGCGACCGGCAATGGCAATGGCCGAATATACTTCGTCCACCTCCCCACAAAAAGCCAATGTATTATTATTTTTAATTTTTTTTAGAAAATAAATAATACTATTAATTCAAGGGTATATTAGATAAAGAAAAAAAAACTATTATTTTAATTAAAATAAAAAGTGATATTTATTTAAATAAAACTGAAATTTGTGGCAATTTGCTATAATTTTTCAAGTTGAAACTATCATTTGAGAGCCGTTGACCCCTATATTATTGGGCCTATTTTCCCAATTTTCATAGTGGCTCTCTCCCGCACAATACGGCTGCTATTTATCATATTGGCTCTCTCCCGCACAGTACGGCTAGTCTTTGATTTTTTAGGTTGTTTAAACCTTTGTTAGGATTTTTCCTCTCAAAACCACGGCAAACTTTCGGATTTTAACTCTGAAAACCATAAGTTTTGAAAACCAAATAAAACGCAAAAAGGGGTAAAAATTGTTTAATACAGAAAACCCGTATATACTAATAAATGTCACATGGGGTAGGTTCGGAGCGGATTTTAGAAAATTACCTGCTGCTCAATTTAATTACCCACCTCGCGCCCCTTAAGATTAGCGGATCGAGTGACATTGCAAAATGCGAATTTTCGGGTTTTTCATAATTAAAATCCAAAATATTGGAAAAAATATATTTTAAAATTACTTTACTAACATATTATTAACTAACAAGTAGCTAAACATAAAATGTAACTAGCTAATACTTAATATAATCCAAAAGAAATAACATACACTAAAATCACAAATTTTAACTTGAAACAACAAAAAAATTAACATAAATAAATCCTTCATTCATCATGCAATATCTTCTTCCATTCCATGGTTTGATCATCATCATCAATCTCATCAATGGTGAACTACAATTTGAATTTGCCATATCAATTAGAACCTACATCACAACTCAAACAAAACTTGTTTATAACATCTGTAGAATGCAGCAACAGTAGGTCATATTCATCGCAAAATAACTTCAACACAAACAAAACAAATAAAGCATTTGTTATTAAATGTCCGCACCCCCACTATGGTAGACAACATAGTAATGGGGAATGTGAAGGTAAGTGTCTCTAACGATTTTAAAGTGACCTTATTGTAGCGACCTCATATCGTAAATAGCGACATGTACATACTAACGTATTCATTATTTCTCTTAACAGAGCATGACCTATGCCCTTAGACTCCAGGAACAAGCTCTGGAGTTAGAGGCATGATGTGTGAACTAAGGCAAGGAGATTGAAAAATTGGTTATGGTGAAGAGTAGGCTGGAGGAAGAGAAGAAAGTTATGAAGGAAAAGATGCGACCTCCAAGTCATTTGGCTGAAAGAAGCCATGATCAAGCTAAGGTAGAGTTACAAGCCACCAAAGAAGTTGGAGACTTGCCAGCATAGGTATCTATCTGAAAAGAAAAAGGTTAACCAACTAGGAAGGATGCTAGATGGCGCCCAGAAGGACCAAGAGGAGCTAAGAGCTAGGGGAGTGAGGAGAGCTTACAAGGATGATGTCGTCTAGCTGAAGGAAGCTCACTGAATTGAGGTCACCTTCCTTGCGGACTTGATGGATGAGGTGAAAGATAATGTAGCTCAAATGTCTTTTTTTTTTTGGGGGGAGGGGGGGGGGGGGGGGTGAGGGGGTTGCTGGATAAGCTTTGCAAGCAAATTCATGAGAAAGCGACAAGCCTCCTCTTGACCAATGAGTTTACTGATCTCTCGTTCATCCTAAACATGGTCCCTACTTCCCTAAGGTCTTCCAAGTCTAGGGTCGATGCCACTACCAGGCAGTGCGGGTACCTCCATAGTAAAATGAGCATCCCTATATAAAAAAATACGTGGATTTAAATCCTGGCACCATATTTAGATGAGGTGAGGGAGTGATAATTAATAAAATGGTAAGAGAGCGTAAGTGAGGTAATGGTAGAGGGATTACATTAAAAAAATTAATGATATTTAGAAATAGGTTAATTAATAAAAAAAATAAGGAGAGATAAAGAGAGTTAAATTAAGTCCAAAGCACCCTCTTTTTTTTTTAATCATAGGCATACACACACGTACCCAATTAGTATGTTAGCAAGTTAGGTTAGCAGGAGATGGGGTTGGGGTTCGAACATGAGATATTTGGGGTGCATATTAGAATGTCGACCACCGGAATCCAGAGCACCCTCTGTTAAAAATAAAAAATAAAAATAAGGCAAGAACCGAATTTGAGAGGTGAAAAAATTAGGGGTTTGAAGGAATAGGCTCCCTACCTTTATAGGTAAACTTATCCTTACCTTTATATGTTTTGCCTACCCTCGTACCAATCAAGCCGTAAATCGTTTCTCCTCTTCTGTGTTCCCACTCTCCACTTCTTTTTCTTTCTTTCAAACGCAGAGTCGGAGACTCACGCTCACCACCAGACCACGACCACCACCAAACCACCAGAGATGGCTCAGCCGGCCGTTCATCGTCTCTGTCCTTGAGTCGACGTCGACGTCGACCTGAAGACCTCCCACGGACGGCAAGGTTTCTTTCCTTCTTCTTAGGGTTTCCGGTTTCAGTTTTCAATTGAATGAGTGATTACTGTAAGTTTCTTTCTCTTATTTTCTTCTTTAATTTAGTTAGTGTTCTTTCAATTTATTGTTCTTATTAAAGCCTAAAGCTACGGAAAATTCAACTTAAGCTGAACATTTTGTTCTCCTTGAGCTGCGACTTGTTCTTGAGTTATCAGGTAAGGAATATCAGTTTCTGGGTTTTGATTTTTTCTTGAATTTGATGGTTAAATAGCTGAGCTGAAAATTGATGCTTAAATTTGTGCTTGAATTGAAGTTTTGTAATCTGTTTTCAGATGAAAATTTACTGTAATTTGATGCTTAAATAGCTTTGTTCTTGAGTTTGACTGAAGATTGATGCTTAAATTTCATGCTTAAATAGATTGTTCTTTCATTTAATGGTTAAATATAAAATAGCTGAAAGTTAATGTAAATTGATGCTTAAATAGCTTGTTTTTGAGTTTGACTGAAATTGATGCTTAAATTTCATGTTTGTAATATGTTTTTGAGCCGAAGATTTCACGTTTTTGAGCTGAATTTTACAAACCGTTTTATTTATTTATGAACTAATAGACACACAAAGTAGGAAGGAGGAAGAGGAACTATGTCAATATATAGGCATCACAATTATGTGAATTAATATGAAATGTGCCGTGATTGAATTTTCATATAGATATAAGTTTGTCATTTTTGTTTAAAGAAAACAAATCTTCTCCAACCATTAAACAACCCTTCAATCTCCCTTTTTAAATTCTTGTTTTTTAATTTTCCGTACATATATCTTAAGCCTCATTCAATTCTTAGTATTTCAAGAAACAAACCTAAACCCAAACTCTTCGCAACCCCACAAAAATTAAATCAAAATCTATTTTTTCTTTCCTCTCCAACTCTTCCTTATCCGTCGGTACGCTACCGCAAAATGGTACGATGGTTGTTGACACCGGCAGTGAGCCTCTTTTAGATTAATGTTTTTGGAGTTGGACTTGGTTACATTAATTTAGTTTAATGTATTGGAACTTTGTTATGTTTATTAAGTTTGATGTATTTTGGACTTGGTTATGTTTATTTAGATTAATGTATTTGTAGTTGGACTTGGTTATTATGTTTATTTAGTTTAATGTATTTGTGTTTTGCTATGTTTTTGGAAGAGTGACTTTGTTATTTATAGTTATTATGAGACTTTATATACTGAAATATTGAAAATTTGAAATATTATTGAATTTGAATTGCTGAATTTTTGAAATAGAAACCATATAAAATGAATACATTATACACGTTTGAATCCATTTTCTGTAAGTCAACGATTTAATATCCGTTTATTTGAACTTTTTTTTTTTCCAGGTTAGAAGCTGAATTAAACACAGACGTTATATTGGCGTTATATTCCCTAACCGCTTTTAACTAACAGAGGTTTAAATACTGATTTCCTAATTCAATCCAACTGCAAATCCCTATTTCCTAATTCTGCCAACGCGAAAGGAGAACGACGGAATCGTAATCCACGCGAAAGGAGACCTCCATCTGGGAAAGCAACTGCTCTCTGCTCCAGTTGACGGCACTACCACTGCGGAACGAAGGTCGGAAGCTGCTCTGTGCTGGTTTGTCGCCGCCACGCGAACAAAGCTCCTTTGTCTTCTTCGTTAGAGCTCTGCTGCTCCTTGCTGGTCGAAGGTTGAAGCTGCTGCTCCTCTGTCTTCGAGTTTGAAGTTTGAAGCTGCTCGACTTCTGCTCCATTCAGGTAAGTTTCAGCCTTGGTAAATAATTTCTTGACTGTGTTTTTTTTTTTCAAAAATTATTAATTTTACTTGTTGATCTGTTGGTTGCCTCTGGATGCTGGTTTCCACCATGAACTTTAATATTTTTTTCGCATTAGATACAGGGGTGGGGTTGGAACTTATGACTTATGTCCATGAATCATGGCAATACACCTTAACCGCTAGGCTAGGAGCTTCACCCTGACACTATTAACTTTTATTTGTCAATTTTGTTTTGGGATATGTATTAGTTTATTGAAATGAATTTTGCATTAGATACAGGCGTGGGGTTGGAACTTATGACTTATGTCCATGAATCATGGCAATACACCTTAACCGCTAGGCTAGGAGCTTACCCTGACACTATTAACTTTTATTTGTCAATTTTGTTTTGGGATATGTATTAGTTTATTGAAATGAACTTGGGTGTATAAGTTAATCTGGATTATATTTTAAGTTTTTATTTGGACATGGTTATGTAATAACACTTTTGGTCGTCTTTTGTTCATATTCATGTCGTATTATAGTGATATTTTGTTATCTAAAATTGTAAACAAATGTATTATAATAATGAAAACAAATTCCGAATTTCTAACCCGAGTTTTTTATTTAGTTACATTTTAAAACTCGCATTGATAGGCACCCTTTTTTAAATGTCAACGTTTTCTTCACTGAATAATTGACTTTCTTTCATTTGGGATGCCAGAATTAGAGGTGAACTATTAAATGCAACTGCTCTGCTGTTTTTTACTAACTATGTTTTGAAGTGTAGAATTTGCATATGAATGATAGTATTTGGCTTTGTGGTCTAAACTTTCAAAAAGAAAAACAAAAGGAGAGTAAACGGGACTAAAATGTTCATTTTCATTCATGCCAAATATTAAATTTATTGGTTTTTATGTAGAACAAGGCTGTGTTTAATCATCATCTTGTCCTGCTTTATTGTAATTGTAGTTTGTAGTCCATTATGAGTGGTTCAAGTAAGGATGACAGTGTGCTATCTGTTATGCCCAACATTGAATATCTCTTCTCAATCCAATTTATTTGTATCGCATGTCATGTTTCTTGGAAACAAATCAAAGTTGAAGACGAAGAATTCATTTTAATGCAATTTTCTCATGTTTTCAACAGTAGGCAATTTTTTGGAAGCGTGTCTTTGTTCTGATTTTCAATCTCCTTCAGATGGCTTTGGTTGTAATCTGTGGGCAGCCATGCAGTGGGAAGTCCACAGCTGCACTTTGCTTATCTGAAGCTCTCAAAGAGTCAGAATCTAAATTAAGTATTAGAGTCATTGATGAGGCTTCATTCCATCTTGATCGTAATCAGAGTTACGCCAACATGACTGCTGAAAAAAATTTAAGAGGAGTTCTCAGGTCTGAAGTTGATAGATCTGTCTCAAAAGACAATATAATCATTGTAGATTCTTTGAACAGCATCAAAGGCTACAGGTATGAATTATGGTGTTTGGCTCGCGCTGCAGGGATAAGATATTGTGTCTTATTCTGTGATATGGATGAAGATCAGTGTCGAGAATGGAATGAAAAGCGGGTAGAGAGGGGAGAAGCTGCATTTAATGGTGTCATATTTGAGGACTTGGCCAGAAGGTTTGAAAGGCCCGACAGAAGAAACCGATGGGACTCTCCTTTGTTTGAGTTATGGCCATATAAGGATGGGATTCAGAAATCTTCTGCAGCCATTTTAGATGCTGTTTCATACTTAACGAAAGAAGCGGACTCGAAATCTCGAGATGTTAAAATTTTACAACCAACTATTGCAACACAAACTACACGGTTTTCAGAGGCTAATTCTCTTTATGAGCTGGATAAGGCAACCCAAGCCGTGATCAGTGTGATTGTGGAAGCGCAATCCCAGGCCATTGGGGCCCCACCAAACGGTGTTTCTCTTGGTCAGGGTCTACCAATTCTCAATATTTCAAGATCTGTAGGGTTGCCAGAACTGCGGAGATTGCGGCGAACTTTCATTAAGTTGACAAGTCAGACAAGCTTGAGCGGGCGACCCCCACCCTCAGATGCAGAGAGTGCAAGTAGGATGTTTGTGGATTACTTGAATAGGGAACTTGGAACTGGCTAGAGGAAGGTAATATACTCCCTTTTTTTTATGGGAATGTCTTTGGAGGGAAGTCATTCTAAAAGGTTTGATGATATTTGAATTTAAAGAAACAGATTTGCACAAACAGACTCGCATTTTTGCAGGATCATATCATTTTGCTATTGCATTTGGCTGATCTTTGTTGTATTTGTATTAGTGAAATCTGAGTCGTCTCCATGGGGCCTACCTAAGCTTGCAATGATAGGTACAGAGGTCTGAAGTTTTACTTCAGCTGGTTGGGCAAGAGATTAAGGATTATGTGAAACGAGAGTGAGCGCATCCCATATCGCATAGCTGAGTTACTGTTTGTGCAATGTGACTGTAATGATTGGCTCTATGCTTTCCTGCCCTTTTGTAATGGTTTTGATTGATCCAAAAGTTTCAAATAATGTTATAGATGCAAAGCCATTCCTGTTTTTAAATTTTTCTCATAATAAATTTGTCTAAAACATTGGATTTGTTATTGTTTTTGTGTTTAGTTTCCTTTGCAGAACATTTCCTAATGAGAAGGTCAATAATTGGTTTGCTCGTAAAGCACTCCACCAATTGCTTCAGAAATACTAATTAAACTAATCAGCCATAATAGCCTCTGAATTGAATTGAGGGTGATAATATATTGAATTGAGGGATAAGCTTACCCTTTTTTATTTTTTTTTTTAAGGCATTAGTTATAAAATAGAGTTTATTCCTCGTTGCTTTTACTAAGAAATATGAATTTTAAAAAGAAAAAAAGAGGTTAAACATTATCCCTTCTTTCCATAAATAATTTACTCTTTTTTGTACTTATCTATACTTACCCTCAAATAAACATATAATTAAAGTAATAAAACACTATGAATATGCGGTGGCAAGAATTAGAAACGAATGCGTCAACCGTCGTTCAACATGGTTCAGGCGGCGTGGCGTAGCTAAATCGCACTGACCGCTTAATCGCTCTTCTTTAAATTCTGCAAGCTGTGAATTCTCCTCTCCCAGCGAGAATAATGGCGTTGTTTGCCAAACTATGCCGGTCATCTTCCATAATCAAAGGACATTGTCTCCTCCACCGCTTCCGTTCCATGAGCAATGTCCCGGAAAACACTGTCTATGGTGGTCCAAAATCCCAAAACCCTAACCAGAGAGTGACTCTTACTCATCTGAGGCAAAAGTACAAGAAAGTTGAGCCTATAACGGTTGTCACGTCCTACGATTATCCTTCCGCTGTGCACCTTGACACAGCTGGAATTGACATTTGCTTAGTCGGAGATTCGGCTGCTATGGTGGTTCACGGTTATGATACTACTCTGCCTATATCTTTGGAGGAGATGCTTGTCCACTGCCGCGCCGTCGCTCGCGGTGCCAAGAGACCCCTTCTTGTTGGAGACTTGCCGTTTGGCACCTATGAGTGTAGCGCCAAACAGGTACGTTTAGAAATTAGAGAATCAATAAAAATAGAAATTATATTTTTGAATAAGAGTTTAAGTGCGCAATGGTCGATGATGTTGCAGTTTGGATTATGAGCAGGCAGTGGATACAGCCGTACGGGTTTTGAAGGAAGGGGGAATGGATGCGATCAAATTAGAAGGAGGTTCACCTTCTAGAATTACAGCTGCCAAAGCTATAGTAGAAGCTGGAATTGCAGTTATGGGTCATGTAGGTCTCACTCCTCAAGCGATCAGTGTTCTTGGTGGTTTTAGACCTCAAGGAAAGAATGTTTCTAGCGCTGTAAAGGTTTGTGTGTATGTTTAACTGTATAGATTAATTAATTGATTGTTATGTGTTTTGAAAAGGTTTTGGCTTGTGCAGGTTGTGAAGACTTCATTGGCTTTGCAGGAAGCAGGGTGTTTTTCTGTTGTTTTAGAATGCGTACCTCCGCCTGTGGCTGCCGCAGCTACTTCGGCCCTTCGAATTCCCACCATCGGCATTGGAGCAGGGCCTTTTTGCAGTGGCCAGGTTTATATAGACTCTTGCTTTTCTTTCTTATTTCTTTGTCTATTAGATGGTAGGTTAGTTGTTTTATAATCTTCTTATTATATGTACATGCGTTCCAGAAGACCTGTTCCTGAACAAATGCATTTAAAAATATCAAATTCTATCTGCTTCCAATGATAATGAAGAAGGTTTTCGATTCATGATGGGATGGTTCTGAGCATATTGTGTCTCATAAGAGCTTAAGTTAGTTTTTATGGTTGATATAAGAATTTGAGATCCCAACCGATCATTACTTTTCCACTTTGACTAACCAAGCAAGGGTTTTTTGAATGAAATCGCCAAGCCTAAGGAGTTGCCTAGTGGTAAGGCACTTTTTTCCTGGACCTGAGGTCCTGGGTTCGAGGCTTATCAAATCCCCTTCCCCATATCCCCAAGTAGAATAGAGAATGAAATCGCCAATTTGATAATAGTTTGGGATCCTTTATTCTGAAAGTTGCATTCTTTTTCCTGCTCTTGCCATTTTTCTATCAGCAATTAAGATTTCTGATATCCTTTCTACACAATAACTAAAGGTTGTTTATAATCTTTCTAGTGATTATTTAATTGTATGATCCAGCGACTCTTGAAGCCAGATTTATCATTTCCGATCATCTTATTGACTTTGCAGGTGTTAGTTTACCATGACCTTCTAGGGATGCTGCAGCACCCGCATCATGCCAAGGTTAATCAACAACCATTCTACGTTGCTAATTCTTTCTTTTCTCTGGTTTACTAAAAGATATTACTTTACCTTCTCTAGGTCACTCCAAAGTTCTGTAAGCAGTATGCACAAGTCGGAGATGTCATAAACAAAGCTCTCCTCGAATACAAAGAAGAAGTAACAAATGGTTCATTTCCAGGTCCTGCGCACAGCCCATATAAAATCAATGCAGGTGATATGGAT
>CATIWJ010397334.1:0-11091 GCA_949640765.1 Croton laevigatus
ATTTAATCACATCTTTTTCTTTACAACACATCAACTGACATAAGCTATGCTCATTATATTAATATTTTTGTTCATTATCACTGACTAAGCAAACTCAATTTTTCTTTGAAATTCTAACAAAGATTCATATTTAATAATAATAATCATTTTTTTTAGCAAAGGGATCTTCTTTACTTTATTTTATTCTTTTTCTTGATTAATTAATCACAACAGATTCAATTTTTCCGGTAGTAGTTGCTACTTACATGTCTCGTCTCGTATGGGTTCCACATGCTTTCTCTCTCTAAATATCTCATTTAATTTTTTTTAATTTATTTTTTTATTGGTTAAGTTATTATATTAATTAAATTTTATGATGTTATAACAATTGCACATTAGATTGAAGTTTATAACCTAAAATAATTCATTTGTTACCCATTTGAAAATCCGTATTTGCAACTGAACCTTTAACCGCCCCAAAAGAGACAGGCACTTATGGTCCAACAGAGAGCCAGGCAGGGAGGTCACTGGTCGCCCACATCAAACTCCAGGCGACTTGTCCCCAAAAGCCAGAATCAAGGGAGACCACGACCTCCAACCCCATGAACTTGGCCACAACCTATACCACCCTGCTACTAACAGGTTATTAACTATACATGTGGCATTTTCTGTGGCTATTCATGTGGATATGACATATACCTCCTAACAGTGAACCCACAGTACTCAAGTCATATCTTCTACTATAGAACAACTATACGCTAAGCCACTATAAATATCCAATCCGCTATAAGGGATCCACAACATACATTCAATCCAGAAAAGCTTACAATAATAATTTTAATGTCAAATTTAGTGTTAAATGAAGCTCCAACTGCTGTTCATTTTACACCAAATTTGATTTTTTGTAAATAGTGTAACATTAAATTTGATTTTAAATGTAGCTCTAACCGTTGTCTATTTTACACCATTTTAGTATTTTGTATTATTTTAATAGAAAAAAATTGATGTAATCCGTTGGAGAAGACATAATAAACATTTATTAATATAATCATTAAAAAATTTTAAAGTTAAGTTAATATAGTTGTTCATTGTTATTATTTTTTTTTTAAAAAAAAAAGTTGTTCATTGTTAATTGTTTCCTCAAAAGTAACATTTTCAGCGGTGGACCAAGCAGATGACGTGTCTATAATAATAAAAATAATATTCATTTTATAATAATAATAATAATAATAATAATAATTATTATTATTATTATTTATTTAATAATACAATGAATGAGGGTTAGAGATGCGGCGAAAGGAATAAATAGAGTGGTGATGGCCCCCTGGAATCTTGAGAGGCATGGCCCCTAATTAATCTCAAGTGACAGCCTCCTATCAATTTTTGTATTTTAATATTATTTGTTGTTGTGTTCTGGGAATTCATTATCATCTCGTCTATAAATTTTTCTAAAATATTTTTTTTAATATCATTTAAAATAATTATGTATTTATTAGTATTAGACATTTTTTTAGAAAACTAGTTCAAAACTTTTATTAAATAAAACCATATCTCCGTACCAAGTTGGGTCGTGACATATAACTTTACAATATAGAAGGAAAATAACTGTTTTTTTTTTTTTACACTTTATTTAGTGATTTTATAAATTTCAAACTTATGAATCTATTTCTTTTTTTTTTGTCAGTAAATACTTAGCCCTTAAATTTTGAAAAAAAATATAAATTTCAATTAATTCAAATTATGATATATTTAAATGTTATTATTTTAATTATATTTATAATATTTATTTAAAATAACTTCATATTTCATTAAGAACAAGTTTTTTTTTTTTTAATCTATAACCCATTTCTGCTATGCTAATTATCCTTGTACTTGCTCCAGCCAGGTTAAAGGCCCGTTTTCCAGGGTTTCATGAGCAATTTCTGCTTCTCTTATATATTTATATATATTCTTAGCCAACGTTCATCATTAAAGTCCCTAAGGTCAAGGAGTTGGCGCAGTAGTTGACTGCTCCGCTTTTTTATCGGAGAGACTCGAGTTCAAGTCTTACCCCCTCTCCCTAAATTAAATTTACTGCTTTTCTCATATATCCCAAAAAAAAAAAAAAAGTCCCTATTTCACAGTCATTTCACTCCGGAAAAGTCCAAACATAATCCTTATCATTTACATGAAATGTTGTTTCACCCAATTCGCCAATGATATATGGTGGCTATCGCTTTCCTCGAAGTAAATCCATCGGCACAAGCAACTAGAATTGTGCAAAATCGAATTCCACCTAATGAACCCGATTCGCAACTTTTTACTTCTCCTTCATTTTAATTTTAAAAAAATTGCCGAACTTATCGGGTCCTGAGATTTGGGCCCAAGGCTGTGCATGTGTGGATATTGATATTTGGTTAGGTTTGATTCGATTTTGTACAGGTCCACAAGCAACCGCACGAACGGGATCGCCCGACTACCGTTTGTTCGGCGAGTGAGAGGAGGAGGGGCCCCTTCATCCATATTCATATTCTATTAGAAAAGATAAATATTTAATTAGTAATAATAATTTTAAATTTAAATATAACATATTACTTATTAAAATTTAAAATAATTTTAGCTATTTAAGTAATCAAGATTTGCTATTAATATTTTTTAATATAAAAGAAGTCACTAATGGACCGGATAAGATCATGAACAACACAGCAACAGTTAGCTTTCTCATTTCCACCAAATAGGTGCTAACAGTATAATTTGTAGGAATCTAATCCAAAACCTCCACATAAAAAATTACTTTTTTTTTATTATTTTTTGAATTGCATAAATTTTTTTTTTTACCAAATACACATATTACTAGCAAAATAATATGTAAATTAATGTCATGCTCCATTTGAATGGCTAATTTTATAAAATTACTATATGTTTATAAAAGAATAACAAAGCCATATAAATTTATTGACACAAATAATATTGATACTCAATTATCAGACCGAGCAATAAGATCCACATGTTAGGTGTTCATTTTAATTACTTTTCATTTTCTTAATTTATATAATTATCTAATATCATGCATAATTTTTTTATTTTTAGTTCCCAAACAACAATTAAACATCAATTAATTAAGAAACAAAAGATAAATAAAAAATAAAAAAAATTCCGTGCGAATAACAAACACTAATTAAGAATCATAAATATGGCGATACAGCATGAATGGATGGAACATAAAGTTGGTGTATTTCTTTTGTCAATCTTTTATATAAACTATAATTTGACATAACATATAACTAATTAAAATTTATAACTTGTTGAAATTAATGGTGTGAATTAAATTTCGATATTATTATTTTCAATTAAATTAAAATTAATATAAATATTACTTGTATAAGTAATTTTTTTTAAAGAGTACTTTTATAAGTAATTAATTAAATAATAATGAATAAAATATTATTAAAGTCCATATGAAAGTAAAATAAAATGCTGCTTGACTACTTTTTAAATTTGAATTTAAATCATAATTCTTATCACTTATCCTATTAGTTATATATTTATCTATCTATAACATATATATAAGTACGAGTAAGGGGTGTAATGGCGAGATCGCCCAAAATGTTCTTATAAAATTTATATTATCGAGGTTAAAGTTTTTTTTAATAATTATTTATAATAATTAATTAATTAAATTCAAATTATATTGTTAAAAAAATACAATTTAACAATTAATTAATGAAATCACATTATATTATATTCTAATTAGAAAATTTAAAATAAAATAATAAATTAAATTCAAATTATATTTTAATAAGAAATACTATATAAATATTCATAATTAATTAATTAATTAAATTTCAATTATATTCTAATAATGATACAATTTTAATTATTTTATTAATGTTAAAATAATAAGTCAATATAATTAATTATGAATATTGTTATAATTTAAATTATTCATAATTAATTAATTAAATTCATATTGTTATTTTAATTATTAATATTAAAATAATAAATTAATTATAAATATAATTATAATTTGAATTTTATAATTAATAATTAGTTTAATTATTTCAAACACCTATGATGTTTAAGCTAAGGTTTTATGGTGAATAGTAGGCGATATAGTTGACCAAAAAATTTTTAGACTTTTTTGGCACTTGTAAGAGCAATTAAACATAAGTTTATATTAATTAACCATAGAAGTATTTAAACATGCAACTATAGATAAAACCATTCACGACCCAAATATAGGGTCGATAACCAACGTGCAACTAAACTGAAATCTAACCACATAAGTCTTTAAAAATAATTTAACTAGAATGTCAACTATACAAAAATTACTACAAAAAAATTTGTTTTAAATTACAAATGCAAAATCAAATAAATTAAAATTACACAGTCCGAAAAATCAACCAGAACATAAATCTAACAAAACTAAACAAAACTAGCTAACTTGACTCAAATGCTCGACTCAAGAAGAAAGAATGCGAGCCTCGCGTAGTAGAATGTCAAAAACTTACAAAAATATCTATATGGTTGTGTGTGTCATATATAGGCGCTCAGTAAATCCATGAATGACAGGAAAACAATCTATAAATAAGTACAATAGTATCAAATATTTCAAACATAAATAATTTCAAACATGATGATGTGTCAGGACTACTAATTTTTCAAACATTCTCACCCTTATCCCACCTAAAAATCAAAATATATATAACAATAATCCTCCCTTATTTCAACCACAAGAATCAAGTAGGACTTAGTCTTAATTGCAAGTATATGTAAAAAATCAAAATCAAAAGTCAAAAATCTCTTTGGCCAAGAATTCTCTGTCCCTTTACGACACACCATCGCACATCACAAACCTCACTATACAATGCACCGCACTTTCGGCTAGTGACTGGCTCTGATACCATTATTGTCATGATCCAACCCGAGATCGTGATCAGTGTGCGGCTAAACTGAAGTCTGACCACATAAGCCTCCAAAATGATCTACATAACTCTCTTCATTAACTATTTAGACCCAAATCCACTTACCTAAAATGATTAACCTAAGTTGACTAAGCAGTTAGGTAGTTTAACTTATATATCATATCAAATCTTAACTAATATTCAATATGAAATTTCACATAAAAACGAGTCCAAATACACCAAATCTAAAGCCATATACGCATTGGACACGTGGAGAATACACTGCAAAAATGCTTTCCAGGATAAAAAATTACTCATAACTGCTGCGTGGACTAGTATAGATTTATTAAGCTGTGATTAATCCCCTATTCCTAATTTTTTTTTTTCCATCACTTATTTCTTTCCCTAAAAGACATGTGTGAAAATAAAACATTAAAGATAAGTGCATAGAATTTTCCAAAAAAAAAAAAAAACAACAATTATAATATTTCGTGGAAAAAATGAAACAATGTACTTTAATTATTCAGAATCAATTATGAAGGGTTACTGCATTAATTTAATGGAGTCGTAACGTAAAAGAGCTTAACAACAATTATTCATGTCAATGTTTTTTAAAAATGTAAAGAGCATCAATATTTCATAAGCACACATCATATCATGTATCCATGTATAATGTATCTAAAGAATCAAGTTGAATATACGAAAGGGATTCATTGGGTTTAAAATAAACCATCTGCCAACTGACGGGAGATTCCTTGACTTTTGTATTACACTTAAAAAAAAAAAAAAAAGGTGTTAATTTCTGGTCAATGGTTTTAATAATTAAATAAAGATTGATAATTTATGGTGATTGAGTTTTAATGTCATATTAGAAATATTGTTAGCCAACAGAACAGTTCCTCATATTTGTTGTTGTCTAAATTATAAATACATAATCTACTTGAACCACAAATATATTACAGTATAAGCCTATTTTCTTTTCTCTTTTCACATTTCTATAAAAATGCAATTTTATTTATTTTTTTATAAAGAATAATTAATTTACCCAAATAATAGTAAATTATTGAATATTTTTTATTGTATCATCATTAATATTTATAATTTTATATTTTCTTTTTCACAACCTGCAAGAATGAATATGAAAAATATTAATTACTATCCCTTAAACTGCATAAAAGAGCTTCCAAATATTATAAATATGGACATATATATATTATATATATATAACAGATGAGGTCACTATTACTTATTATAAATGGAATTTTATAAACCTTTTATAAATATTGCATAAACCCATTAGAAACGAATAAGTTGAACCTTTATAAATTTTGGATTTCAGTAAACTTATGGTAAACTAATGGGCAACAAGTGTGTGTCTTGCATACGAATGTCAGTATTTTTCAATAGAGTAATTTTTTTAAATTATTTTTGATATTTAGACGTTATAGGTCATGAATGATTTTTTTTTTTTTATCAATCAAAATCAAAATTTTATTTTATTTTTTTTTTAGTGTGGAAGTTTTCTTTTCGGGGGATATTTTGAAACTATCCAATGTTTGATAGTGGCCTAAATTTAGGCCTAGCCGCTGGAAAATTCCAGTTCTAACCCTTAATCAAAGTTGAAAAAACTATAAAAATAGCCCAAAAGTAAAGTTAGTTGACAAAAATAGCCTCGATTATGGTTTTAGTGATAAAAATAATCCACCCTAGCTCAGTTGATTTTTTTTTTCTCTCACTTAAAGTTCTTTTCTTTGTTCCACCCCACATTCACAATCAACCTAAATCCACTCCGTCTTTCTCCTTTTGTCAAATTCATTTAAACAGAATCCATGAAGTCCATTGTTCTTGCCGATGAACTTTGAAAGACGACAATGTGACGAGGCTTAGACTGAGTAGCTTCCTTAGATTTCGGCAATGGCTTTTGTAGATTCTCATCCCGACTAAATGCATGACTTCTTCTTTCTCTGTTTTGTAAGCAACCACGCTGGTCTTCTTTTCTTGCTTGATTGCTCCTATCTTCTCAACTTCGAGGCAACGGAAAGCAGATCGTTCTTAAAAAGCTTGATCCAAATACTCTCACTACTCTCGAGCAATGGAAGATCCACTACCAAGAAACGACACAACTTCAGTATGAGTAGAGCCGTTACTCAATAAAAGAAGAAGTGATTGTTGGAAATTATATATATATATATATATATGAATGGAAATGAACAGAAAAGTTATTTATCCTATATTGGATAAATAATAAAATGGAAATGGATTTATAAGTAAAGTAACTCAATGTGTCATTAAAATGATTGAAAGAGGTTGGGCTCTTGCATCGTTGTCGTCGCTCACTTTATTTGGTTCAACTTAAATTCAGTTCGGTCAGACTAGAAGGATTCATTTTCTATATAAACACCCCCCCCCCCACAAGTTTTCTAATTGGTTTTTTGCAACCCAAAAATCAGAATTTTTGCATGAAAAGTCTCTTCCAAAAATTTATAGTGTTATGTGATTTACTACATTCTTTGAATTTGTTGTTTATCGGGGTTTGAAGTACCGCTACGCCAATTAGTTAATAACCATTCTATCCTGGAATGAATTATTCTATTAATCTTGGGTACCAAAAGGAGAATAAAATTTTTTAAGGATAAACAATGATTTTGTTGGCTCGATTTAATTTATTGCATTTATTTTGTTATAGCATTATTAATTTAATTGCTTTAATTTAATTTAAGTACTATGAAAATAACAATATGAAGTAATTTTATTTTTTAATTATTTCATGTACTTATTTTAATTTCTTCGAAGACTAAATTTTTTTTGTTTTCTACTTGGATTTATTTATTTAATTTTTGCTTATATTATTTTGTTGGAGAGTAAAATCTTTGAATTTTTTACTCCTACAGAGATTATAACCTTCATGGTTTTCTACTCAAATTTTTTGAGACTAAAATCGTTAAGATTTTCTACTCTATCGAGATTAAAACCTATGTAGTTTTCTACTCATTTTCTTATTTTTTTTTGGAGATTAAAATGTTTGTGATTTTCGACTCCAATTTTGCATTAGTAATTTTTGTTGATAAGGTATTGGTTTAATTTAATTTTTAAAAATCGAATCTGAAAAATGAACATTGTTGTTCCAAACCAAGTTGCACATGCTTCTGTACTGGCGGAAAAACCTGAATAGTTTTTCGGTGTTGAATTCAAAAGATGCCAGCAAAAGATGTTCTTCTATCTCATAACCCTGAGTCTGCAAAAAGTTCATCAAAAAAGAGGTTCCAAACCTGGATGAAGTATATACTCCGTCAAGTTGGGCCGCTAGAACCCAAAAATTCAGGAGAACACTTGGGCACCAAGATTCACGGTGCCTAATGAACCCTATTGGATGGGAGTTTTCGGTATTTCACCACGTTGAACTTCCTATATAAAGCCCTCATCTGGCACAGAACATGATTAACCGAAATCTAGACTATTAATGTATTCAAACAATATAAAATTGAAGTTGAAAATCAAGTTAATAAAAAAATTAAAATGATCAGAAGTGATAAAGGTGGTGAATATGAATTTTCATTTCAAGAAATATGTCTAGAAAGTTGAATTATTCATCAAATGACGGCTCCATATACACCGCAATAGAATGGAGTTACGGAAAGGAAGAACCAAACATTAAAAAAAAATAATGAATGCTTTGCTACTAAGTTCTAGTTTACCTCAGAACTTATGGGGGAAGCTTTCCTTACAGCTACATTACTAATACTCAATAGAGTACCATGTTGGAATTTTTATGCAAAAACATGTTAAACACTTAAACATGGCAGCGGAATAAAATCAAGCATAAGAAATTTAACCCAAGAACAAGTAGAATTAATCTAATTAAATCAATGGAAATTCGCAACATACCTCTTCATGCAAACCAAAAATTACTTTCTCAAAATAACCAAATTTGAACTTCTTGCACGATTTGATTGACTTAGGGATTGTCAAAAGATTAATCCCATATTTCTTCTCACACACAAGGATTTAAAAGATGAACTAATATGTGATAGCACTAAAGAAAGAAGCTAATTCCTTGAGAATTTCTACAGCCCCAAATAAATCCGATTGACGAGTTTAACAAACATGATTTAACAAACCAATACCTTATTAGCAAAAAATATATATATATCTATACACTAATAAAAAATTAGAGTAGAGAATCACAAAGATTTTAATCTCCAAAAACAAGAAAATGAGTAGAAAACTATAAAGGTTTTAATCTCGATAGAGTAGAAAATCTTAACGATTGTAGTCCCCAAAAAATTTGAGTAGAAAACTACAAAGGTTTTAATTCTGATAGGGTGCAAAATCCGAAGATTTTAGTCTCTAACAAATTAATATAATGAAAATTAAATAAATAAATAAATCTAAGTAGAAAACTATAAAGGTTTTAGTCTTGGAAATAATTAAAAATAATATAAAGCAACAAATAATAATTCCAAGTACAAAACTATAAAATTTTTAGTCATGGAAGAAATTTAAATAAGTACACAAAATAATTTTAAAAAAAATAAAATTTCTTACAATTGTCATTTCTGTAGTACTTAAATTAATTTATAGCAATTAAGTTAATAATGCTATAACAAAATAAATGCAATAAATTAAAACAGAGCCACCGGAATTCACTGTTTATCTTTAAGGAATTTTATTCCCCTTTCGGTACTCAAGGTTAACGGAATAATTCCTTATAGGATAGAACAATTATTACCTTATTAGTGTAGTAGTACTTCAAACCCCGATAAATGACGAATGTAAATTACAGAGTAAATCACACTTTTGACCCAAATGAAATTTGTAAAGAGAAGAATGAAAATATGTGCAGAATTTTGCTTAAAATTCTGAAACTTGTGCAAAATTTTTTCTTTGAAAATTCTGTTTTGTCAAGTGTATAAAATTTGGGTGGTTGAGTATATATAGTAAATCAAGGGGTGCAATTGGAAGTTGCACTGGTGGTTTGACTGAATTTATGTTGAACCAAACTCTAACCAATGTAGGTTTCAAAAAATGTAATCAAATCAAATTTTTTGATCAAAGCTCAGCAAGCGACAACAGTGATTATAACAGCAGTTACTTTACTTATAAACTCATTCCCATTTTATTATTTGTAATCTTTCCTTTTCATTTCCATTGACAAAAATAAATATATATTTATGTTAATAAACATACATATAATTCTTAATTACAGGTATGATTTCTGATTTCTCTGATTTTCTCTATCGTTGTTCTAATTTTAATAGGAAATTAAGATTACAAGAATATTCATCGGTTATAATTATTGAGATTACTGAAACAAAATTGGAAATTGAATGCTAACATTTGATCTGTTCTCAAATCATTTCCCATCTGACGATTGCTGGTTTATTTTTCAATTCTTCTTCTAAATGTGGATCGATTTTTGTTGATTTTTTATTTTTTTGGTTTGTCATTGCTAGAATCGGCTGAGTTCTGGTGTTGCCTTTTCGTTTTGGTGCTATTTTGCTGTGGTTGAGATCGATTCAAACCGTGTATTTCAGGTTAGTTAATTTTTTTTGGGATATTTTATTTAAACTCCATAAGTTTTACATAAATCTACAATTTTCTCCCTATCTTTTTTTTAGAACAAAAAACTCCCTAATTTAAATTTTCGTTGACAAAAATACCTTTTTGTCTATTTTTTTTTTGTTAAAATAACTGTAGAGGTACCAAAATGTAATTTTCATGGGCCATTTTAAAAACTGAAGAACTAAGGGACCATTTAAGAAATTTTCCCAGGCACCATTTTAGAAATTTTCCCTTCTTCTTCAACCTTGGTTCATTCATTCTATTCTTCCCACGATTAACTTAGCCACCGGCCTCCCTGCACAGCTGCCAGACCAAATCGGGACACGAAGTCAGAGGTGGTCGCCGTCGACCTTTCCTGTGCCTCCCTCGGATCGGACCTCGACAAAGGCAGTTCTTCTCTTCTGGTGCTTATTGTTCGATTTCTAAAATCGAAAAGAAATGGAAGCAGATCTGGATTTCGTTGTTCGAAACCAGAAGATGCGTCGTTGTCATGACCCAAACCGGGTTCGCGACAGGCGTGCAGCTAAACCGAAGTCTATCCACACAAGCCTTATAAACTAAACAAAATTTCTAAATGCAATAACCCTGATCAATAGTTCTAAAATAAATTCTCAATCTTAAAGTCTCAAGCAACAATAAGGAAAAAATGAAACAACAATTCAATAGT
>CATIWJ010397430.1:0-18599 GCA_949640765.1 Croton laevigatus
ACTTTGGTAAACACCATAAAGGTAGTTTTCTTACAATTTTATTCATTCAAACATAATTTTACACAAAATCAAAGTAATTAGTGATAAAGAAAATGATTAAAGGAATTATAATAAATAAAGAGGGGACACATTAAAAAGACTTAAAAGTCCATCACTTTCTGATAGAAGCAAGCAACAGTTGGATGTGTTCCTTAATGGATATTGTTCAGTTCCATTAACGACATGCTTCTAAACTACAAATACAATAGTCTTTTTCCACTAAAAAAGGGCACATGGTACGGTTTTTAGGTAAACCAAACGTATTTTATAAAATGGTCTTAAATTAATTTAGAAAATAAGAAACAAAAAAAGCTTTAATTTGTACCTAAAAAGTGGGGCTTTGCTGAGTTCAATATTAATGGTCCTCTAAATTGACAAGAGCCACTCAAAATTTTTATAAATGTGTTCCAATTTTTAATGACAAAAAGGCCCCAAACCAAGAGAGAAGAAGAAAATTTTGGTACTCTTTCCGCATGTCTCTTGTACAGTAGACACACTACATTTATTTATTTATTATTATTATTTATTTTTTTTATGGATCGGGAAAAGTACCTTCACACCGCAGGTATTCATATAATTACAAGAAAGACACCGGAGAGTATGTATATAAGTACGTATATATGTACATTACGGTTGTATATGTACGTCAAAATGTGTACAAATATAGCATAAAGAGAGTAGAGGCTGAAGGGAGCAGATTCTGAGAGTTTTTATGCAACCGCCTTATCTTTTTTCTTTTAACATTAGTAAAGTATATATAAAAGAGTGGGAAAAGAAGGGTTAAAGACACTTATTGTTCAACAAATAAAAGTTAGAGAATTGCTAAATTGCAAATTTAAATTTTGACGAGAGAAATTATATCTATCTTACTGATGAAATTAATCTATTAGAAGGTGTTCGACATTGCTTAAAAGCATTTTTTAACTTAAAAAGTCAGCCATTTACCTATTTATCTGGACTTATTTTGCCTGGGGTTAAAGAAATTCTTCAAATATCCTCGCTTCTGTGTACATAATCCAAGAGATCAACAATTATTAACCAAATGAATAAATTCAAATTATTGAAGCTTTTGGATTCATAGATCTAATAAGGAGCCTTAAGAATCAAAGTCCTTCACAAAATCTTTGGAAGATATACATACATGAATAGTGATTGTTCATTTCCAATCGAATCTTGATGATCCTAAAAGGCCAAACTGAGTATATTTTCGGTTTATCCTCTTGCAATAAACAAAGGGACATTTTATTTTAATTCTATAGATATGGACAGAATATCCATATCATCTAATCATAGTATAAAATTAATTAATTAATCAATTGATTAAGAAGTATCTTAAACACTATAGATAGCTTAAATATTTTGTAGTTGTCATATAGATAATGATAATGATAATTGATAGATGAGATAAAGAAATGATTCCAAAGATGGAGAAAGGGTGCATGAATATATTGAATTTTAAGCCTTAAGTGTCCGCAAATCCGGTACTTGCATGTGCTTCTCACATGGTAGGACCGATACAAAAATTCCCACTTTAACAAACTACTATATATATGTATATATAGGAAATATATATTCCGTTGATTAATCAACTTAATTTTATGGTTTATAATATTAAATTTCATTCATAATATTATAATATTTTTATTCATTTTTACTTTTTTTAAATAAATTTTTTTTACGTAAATTTCCGGCTAAATTTATTATTATTATTTTTTAAAATAGATCGAACGGATGGAATACATAATTTAGCATGTGTTTAGTCCAACTATTTCATACAATTCATAGTCAGATTATTGCTCAACCACTAATAAGATTTAGGTGTTGTATAAAAAATTTTATTTGTAGCAAATAATTGCATGAAACCGCAATCATCTAATGATTTCAAAGGCTTCTATTTAATACTTTTCCCCTCCAGTAGTTTACTGATTTACACTCTATTAAAATAGTAACTAATAAAAGTTATTTTTTATCAAATTATTATTTTGTAATACTATTAATTTTTATGAATAATAATATTTTCAGAGCAGTTATTAGTAATATCAGAGCAAATAATTGTTAAAGACAAAATTGTCTTCTTTTTGTTAGTTAGCTACACAACTTACAATGGGGGCAATTTTATCCAAAATTAAATATATATTTTTGCATTAATATTATCTGCTCTGAAAATATCAATTTTTTTTATTTTTGCAAAAAAAAATCTAAAACATATTATTTACTGTGAAAAATTAATGAAATTTTATATATTATTATTGATAATTATACATTGTAACGTTAATTTACAATGATTTTTTGAAAATTTTTTTAATTAATTGAGCACTTACTGGTTAATTTCCATAAATCGCGGGGATGATATTGATCCAAGCGGCTAACGCTCTATCACCTAGTGCCAAAGCGCTCAAGTTCAAATCCACATATGCTCTTCTCCTCTTTCCCCCTCCCCTACTTGTAACTGTGTAAAAAAAAAAAAAATTCCATAAATCGCAAAATATTAAACTCCCAATCAAATTATTATAACGTTAACATCATCCACTTGGAACTACCATACCATATTTTCAATCTTTTTTCTCTACATGATAGAACTAGTATACGAATGCCGCGTGTACTTATATACTACACATTATATATTTTTTAAATTTACAAGTATTATAGTAAGAAACAAAAGGTCACAAAATTTGGCTGTTAAATTATTACTCAATTATATGTGTTTGTTAGGTTGATTTGATTAGGTGAAGAACATAAACCTTTTCAAGACAAGCATTCACGTGTGGGCGGTGTAACCTTATATATATATATATATATATTTTTTAATATAGATATATACACACAGACCTCGTTAATATATTAGTAAAGAGGGAGGTTTAAACTCGAGCCATTTAATTTTTGGGATATTATCTTACCATTAAGTTATCACTCTATTCTCGGACGCAACCTTATAATTTCAATATATTTTATTTTACTAAATAAAAGGCACATTTTGCTCTTTTTTACTATTTGTTAAATTATTATACATTTGTTCAAAAATAATACAATAAGCAAAAAAAATTCAAAATTTCCCATGGAATATTCATTATTTATTTTCAATATATAATACAAATAAATATTTATTTTATAGGTGAATTTGATTTTCAGTGATATTGAGAATACTTAATAATTTTTTCTAAAAAAAAAAGACAATACTTAATATTAAATAGAGAAAGTTACTATTTAGCCCATGATATTTGGTCATAGTTATTAATTAGTCATTTTGCAATATTACTGTTTAATCACTATTTTTTGGCACATTATACTAGATCGTACTTTCGTCCATTTTTTTAAAGAATATTTTAAGAATATTCTGTTAGATTTTTCAAAAATTTTCCAAAAATCCGATAGAATATTTCAAGAATATTTTTGACTAACTAGATGGAAAGAAAGATGATATAGTGTAATAATATCAAAATTTAGAGATGTAAGTGCAATGTTTCAAAAATTCAGTAACTAAATAATACGTAATACTAACCAAATAATAGGGACTAGATACTAAGTTTATCTTTTTTAAATAAATAACAGGGAGGAGTGGACTGCTGGCCGGCTTCCAAGCATCTGCTGCTGTATTGCAGGTGAGACTCACCATCAAACACAACACAAGCATATCACATTTTATGTCCACCTTCGGCTTGGAAAATCCAAACTCAATTTGGTACAAATCTATTTTATATTTAATCTTAAACACCCCGACTGATAATAAATTTAAATTTGTGTTGTGTCTTATATAAGAATATGTAATAATATAATGTAAATATTGTATTCATAGTATAAACATATTACACTAAAATGGGATTTAATTATAGTATTTTTATGGGTTGGTTGGAAAAGTTTATATGGTTTGGTTTATGTGATGACCTCAAAGATCCACACGAATACCAAATGAATCAGATTTGAGTGGAATCTAAACCCTAATCAAATCAAAGTATCTCATTTCAGATTCAAAAATATGGTAGGCAAAATTAATTTTTTTTATCAGAATTGGCTGTTATTAGTAAGAATTAATTATATTAGTAATTATTATACTAGTATTTATTTTTATTTACTTTCAAAAAACAAATTATTAGTTATTTTGAACAGCTAAATACATAAAATTAACACTCAAACTTTTATCAAATAACCTATTAAACATTTATACTTTACACAAATAATCTATTAGACACTTAAACTTTGTACAAGTGATTTATTAGACACCTCACCCAAAAGAGAGAAACATATGTGATTTTATTCAAATTTTTTCAAGTTTAAGAGTCTAAATGATTATTTATACACAAGTTTAGGTGTCTAATATGTTATTTATGCAAGTTTAAGTGCTTAATGGGTCACTTTCGAAGTTCAAGATTACATTAGAGAAAAAAACATAAAGTTCAAGGGTGGGTTTTGTATATTTAGCCAATAATAAATACACTTGAATACTTGTCAAACTACTATTGGATTTAATTCTAATTGTTTCACACCTTATATTTTTGTGAACGATAAATTTAGCACTTAAACTTACCATTTTATTTTTTGAAAGTCCTTTTTCTAAAATGGGCAAGTTGTTAAATAATACTGTAGTAAATTTTTTAAAGTTCACATTCCGTAAATTTGAATAAAATTCATGTGTATTTAACATTTCTTTGACATTTAAACACAATTTGAAAGGTGAATTTTGTAGAATTTTTGAAATATTACGTTAAAATACAATTTCCATTTAGATTTATTTATTTGGAAAATCTATAAAGTATTATTCACACACAATGTCGGTATTGATGGTAACGTTAACGGCATGAACTATATATATAGCTGTCGTGACTCATATGAATAGCGGTGATGTTTTGGTGGTTATGTATCGTAACGCACACTTAACCTTTTCTTTTTCTTCTCTAGAATTAAGTATTTATTATTTAAATATGGTGAACAACTGAAAATGGAAATTAGGCTTTCAAAATTAGGGAAATAAAGAAAATGTCACTTATTAAAATTTGCATTTAAGTGCATAGACAACAAGAAGTTTATCAGGTGGTGTTATTAGTATATATGCATATTTACTAATATATATTAGAGTGATTTAAGGTATATATATATATGTGCGCGCGCAAAGCATCGCTACTAGACAAGATCGACTTTTCAAATAGTTCTTAACATTTTGTTAAAACGGTAAATTTTCAATTTTTAATGTACTGTTTTAATAACGTTTTATTAAAAATTAAAATTTTTTAATTTTTAGCATTCCGTAAAAGAGTTAATAAAGACGGCTAATTGCTTTCTAAACAGTTGAATGTTTGAATAGAAATTATTAAAAAAAAGCTAGAATAAAGACTTTTTTTTTTCAAAAATTCATTTCATACTATATCCATGTTTGGTTCCATTTTATTTCTTGTACAAATCAAATAAAATCTTAACATTATCCATATTCAAAATATATAATATAAACAAAATTCTATAGTGAAACAAACCTTTTCTTGTGATACTAGTACCAAACAAGAAATTCAAAAGTCTCTTTTTTTTGGAAAAATTCCAAAGTCTTCAAATCCCATTATTTACAGAGAATTCACAAGTCCAACAATTGCCAATTTCCATCAAAATTAACATGTTTTCTTCCAAAAAAAGCTAATAAACCAATTAGGTAAATTAAGCCAAATTAAGGCAGGATAGGGTTGCATGTGGAAGATACATACTCCTACCCCCCTACCCTTCTCTTTCATACATGCCCTTGACCTTAATAGAGACACCATACCCTACATTCCCCTTAACTATCCATGACCAAATTACATAAAACAACAAATTAGAGCAACCCAAAAACGAATGGCAACAAAGAAACTACTAATTTATGAAGATGCATGTGGTGGGTTATGGCCCACAAATTGTGAGCTTAGCGGTTGGTATTTGGTAATCCCTAACCATAAAGGAACAAGTGCATGTGCATGTGCAATATTAATTTTTCATTTTTCATTTTTGTTCAATCTTTCAATGCTCAAAACCCCCACCAATAAGGTTTCTGCTTTGCTTATAAATAGAGACCCATTCTTCATGCATTGGACAACACCCCTTTTTAGTAGTAGTAGTAAAAAGTTTAGTACTTTTGTGTAAGAGTTTTGCAATTTAGCTATGGAAGCAATGAAATTTCAATTTGCTTTTTCTATTCTCTTCTTTTCTTGCTTCGTCAGCTTACAATTTCATGCCATTTTTGCTGATTATGGTGGTTGGCAGAGTGCTCATGCCACCTTCTACGGCGGTTCTGATGCCACCGGCACAATGGGTAAGCAAGCCTTCGCTTCACTCGCTCTACTCATTCCATAGTACATAATAGTCCTTGAAGTTTTCCTTACTATTCAATTTAGTCCTTAAAATTACAAAATTTTCACATTCTTACTAATCTATGAGATTGAGAGATAAAAATGTGTATCTTTTTTGAACTTACTCTTTCCAAGATTAAGACTTTAATTGAAATTTTAATTTTAAACAGGAGGAGCATGTGGGTATGGGAATTTATACAGCCAAGGGTATGGAACAAATACTGCAGCTCTAAGTACAGCTTTGTTCAACAATGGATTAAGTTGTGGTTCTTGCTATGAAATGAGATGTGATGATGATCCAAGATGGTGTCTTCCTGCAACTATTATTGTTACTGCTACTAATTTTTGCCCACCAAATCCTTCTTTGCCTAACAACAATGGCGGCTGGTGCAATCCTCCTCGTCAACACTTCGATATGGCTGAACCTGCTTTCTTGCAAATTGCCCAATACCGTGCTGGAATTGTGCCTGTTGCTTTTAGAAGGTAATAATAAATGCCAAAATTTTGTTTTTATTTGAGAAAATATTTTTTTGGAAAAAATGTCAGTTTGATACAACTTCTTATTCATTTGGCTCAATTTTGCCAAAAACACTACAAAATAAAGACCCTATTGTCAATTTAACTAACTTGTTAGCAACAATTTTTTGTAGTTTTTAGCGTTAAAAATTACTTTTATAGGGTTTTATTGTTTAAATAACGTTTTAACTCTATTAGCTTTTAACTTTTTAATAAACATCTAACACGAACAAACAGCTAATGTTACATAAACAATTAATCTTTCCGAATACGTCATTAATTTATTTATTTTTTTCTTGTTTTAATTATGCTAATTCATGTTAAAAATATTAGATTAAAAAAAAAACACACTCAATAATCAGTAATTAAGTAAAGGTATTTTATTATTATTAAGTTTAGGGATTGGAAATTTTTATGAATTAATTAAATTTTGGTGCTTGGGATTGGCAGGGTACCATGTGTGAAGAAGGGAGGAATAAGATTTACCATAAATGGCCACTCATATTTCAACTTGGTTTTGATCACCAACGTCGGCGGTGCAGGAGATGTTCATGCAGTTTCAATCAAAGGGTCAAGAACTGGCTGGCAAGCTATGTCTAGAAACTGGGGTCAAAATTGGCAAAGTAACTCTTACCTTAATGGTCAAAGCCTATCTTTTCAAGTTACAGCCAGTGACGGTAGAACTGTGACAAGCTATAACGCGGTGCCTGCTGGTTGGCAGTTTGGTCAGACTTTTGAAGGAGGCCAATTTTAAAAAAAAGAATTTGAAAATTTTTATATTTTTGGCCTTTATTATTATTGAGTCTAAGATTTGTATATTTAATTGAGGGTTTTTGAAGAAAAAAGGGGTTTGAATTGAAGAGAGTGGCATTGTAATGCAGAGGTGGCTAAGTAACACCCGCTTGGCCTTCTTTTTACATCTAAATAGTAATTTCAATAATTATATTATACTTCCTTTCCTTACATTTTATATGTGATACTAAATTTTGTTGGAAAGATGTTTGTTGTGACTTCCATATAATTATTATCAAAATAAAAGTTTACTTTCTTAGTTGTGATTCAAGAAATAAATTAGTTCAGTTCGGAATAAATAATTTAACCCAACTGTAAGAGTATGTTGCTTAAGACATGTAAGTCTTGGGTTCAAGCTTCGAAATTTTTCCCGGTTGTGACTTTGGTGTTGAAAAAAAATTAGTTCAATTCGAATGAAATTGAATTATATTGTTCCACATTCCTTATTGATAAGGAATGCCTCCTAAATATAAGATTTGGACTGTTCTTTTCTTCTTGAGTTAGCTTTTTTCAATCACGTTAGATCTCTGATTCATTTAATTAATATATTATTACAATTTATCCTACTTGAGTCCACTAATTAAGGGGAGAAAAAAAAAACCTCTAGTTGCCATATTAAATTCCAATTGGAGAGGTTGGTTTAAATTTTGTTTCCTTTTCCAAATTGAAATAAGCTTAAAATCACAAGTTGAATAGTAATTATATGAATTCATTTGGATTTCAAATCATAAAAAAGTTAGAATAGGACAGGGAATAATACATTTCAGGCTCAACCAATCCCAAACATACCCTACTAACCATAAGTGAGTCAGATTCCAAAATTAGACTTCTGTTCATTAGCTGTATGTAAACTGGTTTACAACAAACCTTTTTAATGCTCTCACGACCCACTTACTTACTCCTTCCATCTTCGCAAGTAAATGCTAATTAAGCATGCTTCTTTTTCACATTTAAGTTCACCAAATTTTTTCTTTAGTTAGGGTCTATCTCAGATTCAGACTAATGAGTTTCTAAAATTTTGCTCATATCTAAGCCAGCCAGCCAGCCTACAAGAACTCATGGACTTAGCTTGAAAACCAACGGCCCAATAGCTTGTAGCTATGCGATTTGGGTCTTTTGTTAAATGAAGGCAAGCTTAGTTTTTTTTTATGGATAATTACGATTAAATCCATGACTTTTTAATTAGTTGCAATTGGTTGTTTTGACCACAAATGGTCACTGATTGTAGAAACTTTTACTCGTGGACTCATGAGCTATCTTCTAGTGGTGTTGGTTTAACTGTATGACTTGTGTCGATGGCCGCAATTTTGAGGTGGAGTAAATTTTGATGGTGGCTTCTACTCCACCTCAAAACTATAGATGCTACGTTTGATCATCAATTCTCTTCTCTTTTAATTTGAAAAAATAATAACATTTGTAAAAAAAAGTGATATAGTGATAACCAATCCCCAACTGAGATCATAAGTCTCGAATTCGATCCACACAAACCTCCTCCTACATGCTAAAAAATGCAAACCTTATTTGCTTGATTCGAAGATGCACAAGATCTTGTGTAAATGCCAACTCCATTTTGCTGTTGTACCTTTTTTCTCACAATTTAGTATTTGCTTTTATTAACTTGAGTATCTCCATTTATTTTTAATAATGGCTAGACCTTGAAATTAAATCTTTATGTTACAAGTGCAATATAACTTATACGTGCACTCAACAATTATTGACCTCCGTATCAAAGGCAACGTGTGTTTATTTGTTTACTAACAATTGATATTAGTTTATGATAACTATGATTTGATAAAGCTTTTAATAGTTAAATGTTACTAACCAAAACATTTAGTAAATTGGGAAAAAAATTGGTAAAATTCTTTCTGGATGTGAGAAGGGTATTCAAACTCTGTCCGTTTAAATACAAAGATATATTGTTTACTAACTCTGTTAGACTTCAACTATAAGTAAAATCTATCTAGAATTTATTAAATTGTGATTTTTTTTTACGCAGACGAATGACAAAATAATTGAAAATCGTAAAATGGAAAATGACAAAATAAGGTGATTAATGAATTTGTCTTTCATACTTCAATTGAATTAGTTAGGCCACCTGATATGTTTTCTAAGAACTGTTAACAGTTACAACAAACGGGGTTTTACGCTCCACCGACCAACATTAATTAAAGTAGTGATTTGATTCAGTCACATTCATTTTTGGCATCGGCATGACACGTAAGCGACCACGATATTTTGTTAACATTATTATTCTCAGTTGGTTTGGGCCTTCTTGCGGATAACGTGAAACGTGATATCAGTGTACAAGGTGGACGTTTATGTCAAGGAGACTCAGGAGAAGCAGCCCGGCGCAGCCCCGATAGGAGCAGCATTTTTTTTAAAGGGGAATATGCAAAATCGGTCATCATTTTGAACTTTCAGATAGATTTAACCATCATTTTGAAAATAATTCATCGAATGACATTTTTTTTTTCACTTGTAAACTTTTTGATTTTGGAAAAAAGAGAGAAAATTTTATTTTAAAAACTCCATTTGAAGCCTGACAGTGTTGGGAAATATATATATATATATATATATATATATATAGTGAATGAAAATGAAGGGAAAGATGGTTAGAGTTTGGTTCAACTTAAATTCGGTCCAACCAGAAGCGATTACATTTGATCCAACCAACTACCATCTGAACCGGTGCAACTTTTCAAATGCACCCCTTGATTTCCTATATATACCCAACCCCCTCCATGATTTTTTACACTTCTAAAAACAGAATTTTCAAAGAAAAAATTCTACACAACATTTTTTTTCTTCTCCTCTCTAAAAAATTTATTTTGAGTCAAGTGTAATTAATTCTGCAATTTGTGTTCGTTGTTTATCGGGGTTTAACGTATTGCTATGCCGATAAGGTAATAATCGTTCTATCTTAGGATGAATTATTCTATTAATCTTGAGTACCGAGATGGGAATAAAATTCCTTAAGGATAAACAGTGAATTTTGTTGGCTCGGTTAATTTATTGCATTTTATTTTCATAGCATTATTAATTTAATTGCTTTAAATTAATTGAAGTACTACGACTATAACAGACAAATATTGTTGGAAACCCTTGTAGTATGACTGGAAGGGATGTAATCAAACGGTGAAGATGGAGGTGATGTGCAAGGTGACTAGACTAGCACTTACGGTGGCAGGAGATTTTCGATTGTCAATCTAACGCCATGAATGCTGTCTAAATAAGCTTCGATAACCATTAGAAAACGACGAGATCAATATATGAAACCGGACAGATATGTTGGAAAAAGCCTCGAAGATGGACGAAATACCTGTAGATGTGTTACTCGCCTGCAAAGAATCAAATTGGTAGCGCTAGTTCGTTCTAGTCAGAAAACACAAGTTTTAGATGAGTTTTCAACTGGTTTCTGTCAAGTTTAGATGGCAGTATTGATAAAACCGATCAGATGCTCATAAGATACTGTATTTTCATTTGTGTTTTTAGTGGCAGAACTTGCTTGTTTTGTGGCAAAAAACAAATGTGGTTGCCAAAATCTTTGCTGAAAGTTCACTTAAATAAGGATAGTTGATGGAATAGACTAATTGCAAAAAATGACCGATGACAGTCCCAAACGCCATGAAAGATAGGGTTGTTAAGGTATTAACAATTAAATCAAATAGGACGTAAAAAAGTTATTAAGGTCGCACCCCTTTCCGTTTTTCCCTTATCAAGACACGGCCTGTGATAATTGTATATTTTTTACCTCACGTCACTGCCTGTGATTTTTACTCAGAAATACTACTACCTCCGTTTTCAATTGTTTGAGACTTGTATCTGAAGGGTAGTTTTCAAAATGTTGAAAATTTTAGTATATATGGGTGTATTTGGACAATTTTGGGTCTTGTCTTTTAATGGGGAGATGGAATAAAATGTTTGTTTCTAGGTACTGTCAGCTTTGTGGAGAAGTGAGAGAGGAGAGATGAAGGTCTGATTGACATGCGTGCAGGCGCTATCATATGAGAGAGGAAGAGATAGAAAAGCACGTGAGGACTAGAATAAAATGTTGGGTTACAGTTTTAAGTAATATGGGTGCATATTTTTGCGTCTAATGCGGCCAAAAGTTAAGCAATTTATGGTATTTGTTATAAAATGGTGCAAAATTTAAAAAACATGCACCCAAAAAATTTAAAATGTTACATACGGTCTAAATTTTACCAAAAAATGAGAAAAAAAGCGGAAATAATTATGAAAGAAAATGGTGAAAAACATTCTGTCTATGGATGACCTATATTATCCTAGATTAGTAATTTTAAGCAAATTTATCTATGGAGAGTCATAATGGCGGAAATGGCGAAAAAAATTAGGACAAAATGGGGTGAAAAATGAAAATTGCCACTGTTTGTCATAAGGTGGAAAATAAAAATTTCATTTCTCTCAAATTCTAGCATTTTAAAAACTGAAAAAAAATTACAGTAATATCCATTTAAAAATTCTAAAGAAATTATCTAAACCAAAATCTTAGAATTAGAAGTTAAGACCGAAAGTAAAAAGGGAAGCTTCAAGCTTATATACAATAACAAGTATTCAACAAATATAAAAAAGAGAAAAACTATAATTTAGATAAAAAGTTGAAATTATCTTTTGAATAAAGGAAAAGTTTGACTTGGTAGAATGAAAAAATGAGTAATAGAGATGGGTTATGACACATCTTGCACCATATATAAAGGAATGAGACCCTAAAACTCTATGCTCTAATATTAACCAGAAGCTCAGTCCATATTTAATTTCCTTTCTTTTTTTTTGTTAGAAAAAATTTCACGTGCACAAGTACAAAATCTATCCTTTAAACTTTTTTTTTTTTTGCAGAAATATAATTTTTTTCCTTGTTTTGCTATGCTATTTTATTATCTTTAATGCTTAATTTCATAGTGTTTATGTATTAAAAACATCATGTATTTTAAGAATTACCATTTTTAAAAGTTTTAGAAAATTTTTAGTTTTGGCAGGGAAACAGAGTACAAATTTTGGGTGCATAAGGCACCTGAAATTTTTCCATTCTCAGTAAGCATAGTCCGCCTTTTTTTTTAAGATGTAACCAAAAATTAAAGGCGCGTGAAGAATGATGATTCACGCCTTTTCAATCCCATTAAGTCTGATTTTCAGTCCTCTTTTTGCAGGAATTGGATCTGACAAGTACAAATAGTGTCTGCCATAAATCACCAACTCTCTCTTGCTTTTTTGTCCATTTCATCTTCTCTCTTCAATATGGGGCCCTATTTATGTTACTTTTAGGGATATTTTAGTCAGATTTTTACATATAAATTTGTGGATAAATAGTACAAAGTCTCAAACAATTGAAAATGGAGGTAGTATGAGATTAGCGCTCAAGAATTATGTAAAGTAGTTAATTTTAAACTAATGTTTTGCTTTCTGAGCCACAATTTTATGATAATTTCATTTTGGTCCCCGCGGCGCGTAATAACCGCGTAATAACCGGTTGGCCAATCCATCTTCCTCCGTCGGGTCAAAAATTCCCTCAACCCAAACAGCATTTAATTTTCTTCATTTTCCTAATTTTCTCGCTCTCTCTCCTCCCTCCCATAACTTGACCACCATCATCATCACCACTAAGTGTTACAACGGAGCTTATGACCTGAATGGTACGGATTTCCAATCTCAGTATTTTATTGTTTCAAAATTTTCCTCCTCTTTACTTCTTCTTTCTAAATTTTAATTTCTGTTTGGAAATTGGAATTGGCAGATCCGGATCGAGAAGTAGGTTTGAATAGAAGAAGTGATAGAGAGAGAGTGTGAAAGATGAGCGAGAGCCAGAAATTCCAGCTTGGAACAGTAGGGGCTTTGAGTTTATCAGTGGTATCGTCGGTGTCTATTGTGATATGCAACAAAGCTCTCATTAGTACACTCGGGTTTACTTTCGGTGAGTATTATATTAAACCCCCTCTTTTTTTTTTTTAATCTTCCTGTTCATCAGATTCGATTGATTCAGTACTCTTTTTTATTCCTTTTTGTTGTTTCGATATTATTTGAAGAATATAGAGGTTAGTGATAATAGATCAGTTAGTATTCTCTGTAATCTTTTTGTTTCATTGTTTGTTTTTGAATTGTCTTTAGATCTTATTTGAAATTGGCACTTCAAATTGTGGCTCTGCTTAATTGCTCTTCAATTTGAAAAATAAGAATTGTTTTGCTCTTTTGAGTTGAATATTGCTTTGATCCATTACCCTTGGATGTGCTTATTGACTGATGATGTTTATATGAATCTTAATCATAGTAAATATTACATTTTCTGATTTGTTAATGTAATTGTAAAACAGAAATGAAAACAGACTCTGGCTTATGAGTCAGTTCATAGCCTTTTTTTTTTTGGGTGGTTTCACTTGTGAGATCATAGATGTCACGTAAGTTATGAGTTAAACATGGCGGCAATGATGGTAAAGGGGTTAGTGCAGTGATAGGAAGAAAGCAGTTGCTGTGTTTTTTTGTGTGCATAATTGCATAGTTTAATGAGAATGACCTTTAATATTTTAGGGCTTTAGTTATTTGCATTCCAAATCCATATTTGTTGTTTAGGATAACTGATGTTTGGTGTTCTATTGGGTTACAGCCACGACATTGACAAGCTGGCACCTTCTTGTGACATTTTGTTCTCTTCATGTGGCACTATGGATGAAATTGTTTGAGCACAAGCCTTTTGATGCAAGAGCTGTAATGGGATTTGGCATATTAAATGGTATATCCATTGGGCTTTTGAATCTTAGCTTGGGGTTCAATTCAGTTGGATTCTACCAGGTAAAAATTCTCTTTATCTCAAATGTGATGAATAATTTTTGTTTATAGAACTGCATGCTACCGATAGCTATCATTGTTTTGTTGGTTTGATTTAATTTTTCTATGATATCTACATGATGTTGTAGAAAGATTGAAAGGCATTTTTGGTGCACCTTTAGTCAGGAGCACTTTGCTTTTGTTTTAGAAACAGGAAAATGTATGCATATATGCTACTTTTAGGCTTAAATGAAGGTGAATGGTTCATTATGCTGTACAAATTCTACTTGATGATCCCAATGTATACAAAATACAAAACATTAGTTAGTTTTATTTTTGCTTTGTTCACAACTAAACTCATTAATGTCAATAAAATGTTCATTATGTACTAATTAGCTATAATATAAATATACAGTTTGAATTTTGTAATATTATGACTTAGTCATAAATCATAATCATATCAAATACTCAGTGTATTGTGAAAAAGTAAAAAGAGTTGGTCGTGTTCTATTCAGATTAATAATTTGTATTGGCTTTATGATTTGAAGTTCTTAGGGGCATGTCATTCTGAATTGTGTTTTGTGTTCATTGTTAGATGACAAAATTGGCGATCATCCCATGTACTGTCCTCTTGGAGACACTTTTCTTCAGGAAGAAATTCAGGTCTGCCTTAATGCAGCTTCTAAGCTTTAATTGATGAGTATCTCCTTATTACTTCAGGTGTATAATGGTGTTAATTTCTGTGTTATGAATCAAGCACTTAAAACTGCAGGTCGTTGGAGTTGACTTGATTTTATAGAGATTTTTTTTTTTGAGCATATGATTTTACAGAGATTTGAAGTGTTGTTGCACCTGACTTAACTAGAAAACAGATTAATATAAAAAAGAGACAAGATGCTTGAAGGATGTATTTCTGATTGGGACCCCTTAACAAATTCCTAATATTTTGTTTCCCTGACAGTGAAATTTCTCCAGAATATGCATTGACTTAATTTCATTTATAGAATCTTTAGATGCTCGTCTTATTTCAATTTTAAATTTTAGAGATGCTCATGCATTCTCCGTTTTCATTTCTTTGTTGCTGTAAAATGCATTCACGAAATTTAATTCTACTTTTCAGTCATTAAAATTTACCTGGCCATGCTGTTTTTGCTTGTTGATTGGGACAAGTTCCATTTTCATTGTGCGAATCTCAAGATTATCTGGATAATTTATACAGAATGTACTGATACTCATTTTGCAGTCGGAATATTCAGCTTTCACTTGTAATTCTTCTTGTGGGCGTTGGAATCGCAACTGTAACTGATCTTCAGCTGAATGCCCTTGGTTCTGTCTTGTCTCTGCTTGCAGTCATTACAACATGCATTGCGCAGATTGTATCCTTAATTAAAGGCTTAAAGAACCTTTTGGTACTTATTTTTTTGTTTCTGTGCATTTCAACGTGACAGTATTTACCGGATCATAAAAAAATACAAAATACAGAAGAATATTATTCTGAGAAGAGAGATTTCTATTGTGCAAGTTTTAGTTTCTTTTCTTCATTTTTTCTTTTGCTCCTTTTGAATTTGAAAATCTTAACCTGTTACTTCAGATGACTAATACCATTCAAAAGAAGTTCAAAGTATCTTCTACGCAGCTTCTATATCAATCTTGTCCTTATCAAGCAATAACTCTGTTCATCATTGGTCCATTTCTTGATGGTCTGCTGACTAACTTGAATGTTTTTGCTTTCAAATACACTCCTCAAGTGTTGGTAAGGACTCTATGTTTCTGAACCTCCTACCTCCCTTTTGTATCATTTCTTGTGTCTAATATATTTGTTATATGAACTGTTTGGCTGCAGTTCTTCATTGTTTTGTCCTGCTTGATATCTGTCTCGGTGAACTTCAGTACATTTCTGGTAATTGGGAAGACCTCTCCAGTCACTTATCAGGTATTGGGCCATCTGAAGACATGCCTAGTTCTGGCCTTTGGCTATGTTCTACTTCGCGACCCTTTTAGCTGGCGCAATATTTTAGGGATCCTTATTGCAGTAATTGGGATGGTACTGTATTCTTATTATTGCACTGTTGAAAACCAGCAGAAAGCAAGTGAGCCAACAGCGAAATTACCCGAGGTAATTAATTAAATACTCTTTCTTGCTATGACACACAGAAGGTTTTTGCTCTTCAAATTGGGGTTTAGTTCATACTTTCTTGGACCTATTTTACTTGATATTTCATTTTCTTGATTTGCCTGTGTGTGTAGGTCAAGGAAAATGAATCTGATCCTTTGATTAATGTGGAAAATGGAAGTGCAATGTTAGCTGATAGCGTTCAGAAATCCCCTGTATGGAATTCAAACAAGGATCTTCATGCATAGGATATGAAATTTTCATACAATTCATTTTAGGATTAAAATCGATAGATGAATCCGTTTCAGCGATGAAGATGTTGCTGGTAAAAAGGGTATCCATGTGATGTATCGCGTAAGAGCAGTTGTTGGGTTATTCTTTGTTATGTCCATTAAAAGTTGGAAGGAATTTATATAGCATTTTTGGTTTAGTTTTTTGTATGAATCAGGCAATGCAGCGGAATGATACCAGATTTTTATTCGTTAAATGTATACTTTTATTCTCAAATACTAGTAAAGGTTTCGCTACTGTTTCTTCTGGTAATATATTTACTAATGGTTGTGCAAAGATGGAGGCTTCTAGCCTTTCCTGTCTCAGTGAACCCCTCCATTACAACCTCAGTTCAGTTGACACTGGTGTTTGATAGTTAATAATTGTAATTGATAGCAAGTGGTGGTATTTTTTTTCGAAAGGAAGTACTGTATCAATTATTATTGCTGAAATGATTTTCCGTTTTAGAAAATCAGAAATAGAATCAGACTCTCTAGCTGACTGATAGGCAATTTGATTTGCAGGTTTCTGAACAAAAACGACTTCCGATGAGGTACATTTACGGTCGTGGATTAAGAATTGCTTATGCGAGTTATCTTGAACCTAGACGAAGAAAACTTAAAGACAGAACTTTGAACGTTAGAGCTGGCCGTGGCCGTTCGGAGCATTCCAACAGGCCTAACTGAGCCTCAACCAATAACTGAGCCAACCTAACTGAGGTTGAAGTGGTCTCGAACTGAGCTAGTCCTTGGTGTGGTTCAGTTTAGATTCACCAAATTTTGAAACCGAAACCAAGAATGAACTCCCCTTTCTTATTTTCAAATTGCTGAACCGTGGGCCGAACTAGGTTGAACTGCAGGCTGAATTTTCGGTTCACCATGGTTCCACCCATTGGAGTCAACAACGGTCTAACAGCCCTTTTTGGGATTTTTGGTGTAAAACTAAAAATGATCGAAATAAAAATAACCCCTAACAACTAGTTGGGGGGTATTTTTGGAAAATCAATGCAAAATGGGATTCTCTGAATTGAGTTCTTCCACAACCAAATTTTCCACAAAAAAATCTCAAATCATTAGGCTTGTGAATTTTTTTTTTCGATTGAAGCTTCTTGCTATTTATTGCACGTGAGTTATATTGCAAGTGTTAAAGTTGTGAAGTCGGATTGAGGTTTGATAGAATAGTTGAAAATAGAATCCATAATGTGAAAATGGCCTGGTGTAGACTTGCTATATAGTTTGATTTATTTGCGTAAAAAAATTAATACTAATCAATTAACTTGCTTAGTTGTACCTTTACGAGTCTTGTTGAACTGCACTCAACAAACAGAAATTGAGCTTTTTCCTTGTTTCCATTGTGAATGGGCCTCTTTAGGAGACAAACGTAAAGGAAAGAAGAAGCCTAAAACCAAAACCCAATCCCTTTCTAAGAAATCATCCATGCTCCAAAAACAATAAAATCATCCATGCTCCAAAAACAATCCCCAGTTCCAATTCAGCTGAAACGGAAAATTTCTTTGTTACTGATAGTTGGATTACCGCCAGTAGGGGTGTTCAAGAAGAACCGAAAAGTTCGGTTCTGTTTTCGGTGCAAAATAAGTGTAAACCGAAAATTTCGGTTTGGTGTTCGGTTTGACTGATTTTAACACCGAACCGAACCGACCGAATAGGTTTGGTTTGATTAAATATTTTTATATAAGTTTATTTGGTTTGATTAAATATTTTGGAATATGTTTGTTTGGTTTGATTAAATATTATGGAATAGGTTTTATTGGTTTGATTAAATAATTTTGGAAT
>CATIWJ010397487.1:0-12476 GCA_949640765.1 Croton laevigatus
AAAGTCTTTGATTCAAATTTTAGCCTAACTATATTCTATTTTTCTCCGGTTTATGATCATATACCGGGTAGCCATATACCCAGTCCACCAGTGGTTAGGAGGGTTCCAACAGCGGTCAAGTGGAATCCTGGTGAGGTCTTGTGAAGGTCAAATATTTGACCAGATGAATTAAAATTTTTTGAAATTATATTTTTTAAAATGAGAGTATTTTTAGAATTTAAATTTATATTGTTGAAATTGTGATATTTTCTACATTTTAAAAACTTGGTACTATTTAATGCCTCTTACTGCTTATTGTATTTTTGAAAACTAATTGTACATTTGAAATCAGCATCAAATTGTTGTTCCATTCATATATAGATTTTGTTTTTGAGAAATGATGGAATGCATAATGGCTGATAAGAATCTGGGCCTAACTCATCTGGAAACCCGAGTTGACATTTTTCGATGTGGGATTCTTTCACACACCCCTCACGCCCAGATTCATCTGGAGCGTGACATCGGCAGTTTCTCTGCAGGAGGTCACCCATTACGGGCCATCATCATCCATTTCGGACCAGTCCCGACATCGGTGGAGAGGGCGGACTCTGATACCATGTTAAGAATATGGGCCTAACTCACCTGAAAAACCCGAGTTGACAGGTGATGATTGCCCAGTCTTATAAATCTTATTAAGATCCTACTCCTTTCCGATGTGGGATTCTTTCCAAACCAGCACAACAAGCAATTCAAAGCATAATTGAGTTACAGTAATCCTTGGGCATTTGAATGCCCAATGCCCATTCGATTGCTTTTTATTTTTTTAAAATTTTTTCAAACAAAACCGCCGATTATACAGAGTTTCGAAATCAAATACAATACGTCATAATTTTTATATTTTAATTTTATATTATAAATTAAATACATGACAATCTGCATTTTTAAAGTTGTATCTAATTTATAATATAAAGCTAAAATTTAAAAACAATGATCCACTGTATTTGATCTGAATACATTGTATAGACTATTTACATGTTTTGGTTTAAAAAAAATAAAAAATGAAATAAGCATTTATTCAGACACTGCAGCAAAGCTCATTGAGTTACATGGAGCCCACATAAAAGTGTGTCCTCTCCGTACGAGGTAATTTTATCTTTAGCTTTTGTTTTTATTGTCGCACGTTATGAATTTTTCTTTCCCCGATGCTGCTTTGAGATAAACAATATATAAACAGAAAATAAACAACATAAAAATAAAAATAAACAAAAAAAAAAAAAAAAATTGCAATAAGTATAAACAAAATACTCGAAATAAATTTAAATAAATAATAATTGATGGAACAAAATTAAAAATGATGGTAAAAAAATAAAATAAATAATAATAATCATAAATAAAAATTAAAAAATTTATTTTATCAATATTATTTTAAAAATAATGTAATTATTTTTTTCATAATTATTTTTAAAAGGTAATCTAATGTGTATATATATATATTTTTAACATAATCTAATGTGTGTATAAATCATGCTTATATCTCAAAGACACTAGTTCAAAAAAAGTTCACCGTATAAACAAATCAATTAATAAAATATTTATAAAATATTTATATATACATGACTATTTAAATTTTATATTACCCTTTTTTTTTTATTAATGGTTGCAAGTTAGAATATACATACAAATTTCTTCTAAAAAAAAGAGTATACATACAAAATCTGCTAAATATTTAACCACAGATGTATTACGGAGAATTAAAACAACTTAATTATAATATTTAGAGTGGAAATAATAACATGCATTATAATTTGGAAAAAAAAAAAAAAAGGCAATTAGGATCAAATTGAAAGACCATTGATAATTTTATTATTTTTAGGGTATTAACAGACTTTAATTACACGAATAACATATTAGTAATTAAGTACATGAAGTATATATATGTATATGATTAGAGAGTATATAATTAAGCTTGATTCTGGTATATATATGTATATGTATATGTATACTGATTTGTTTAGAACCTGGCGAGGAACTGCATCTGCTTGAGAATAGGAGCTAAGGTTTCCATAAGCTTCTCACAAGGATGATTATGGATTCCTTCATAAGTTGTGACTACTACGCTCGTATCCTTTGATAGCCTCTGCACTTGCTTCTTCACGTTGCATGTATGGTGGGTGCACCTATAATAGCTCCTGTTTATTTCACTAAATATCAGAATTTCTTTTCTAGTATATTTAATTTTCTTGAGTTCGTAAATATAGCTCACCTAAATTGCTAATAATATAGAATAAAATTGCCATGCAACGTAAGAAAAAATAATAATCGAGATTAGTGTTTAACTAATTCATTAAGACCTGGGATGAGTGCTATTTTTAACAGCTTTCTGTCCATATTTTCTCCAACGATAACCATCATCAAGAATATCATCGGCACTTCTAGTTTGAAAAGCAAATCTTGGTTTTGCATTTTTCTTCAGTCTGCTACAAATCTTTTTCTTTTCCTTGTTATTATTATTAATAATCATATTTGCCTTTCCTTCATCATCTTCTCCATTAATTATAGGACCTCCTCCTCCTCCTTCAGCAGAAAGAAGACTAACCCAGTCAATATCAGGAACAGGAAGCACTTGACTCTCCATGAACGGCGGAGCTGCTGAAAGATTCAACGATGAAGATGGAAGCAATGACGATGATGAGGTGGTGGTGTTGTTGGGAGTAAAAAGATAAGGTGGCAATGGAGGAGATTCTTGGGTTTCTTCCATTTTGTATATAAGAGAGAGAGGTAAGAGTTGGAGATTATTGGGTATAAATAAAGAAGGGAGAAAATGAAAATTGTGGAAGGTGAGAAGAGGTTATGATGAAATACCAATCTTGCACCCAAGGGTAAAGCCAACAACATTTCACCTACTTCTGTTCAACTGCCCCTTCTTAAGCCTTTTTAAGTTAAAGACGTTGTTGTTTTTATGTTCGTTGTAATCAAGGCATTGTAGTTGTTTTGCATGAATTAATTACTGCTACTAATCCAAAATTAATTCTCTAGAGTATGAATGGTTGATGTCTATGCGATTCGTAACTTTGTCAATATTTACTAACTTATCTATTTATGAATTGGTCAATATTTAGTGACCAAGGACTTACTTGCCCATATGACTATTTATATAACTAGACCAATGAGCAAATGCCAGCTAGTTAACCAAGTAGACCAGTAAGTAGTTCAAGTGGTTCGTAAGCACCTCCTGAGCGAATATTAAAGGTAAATCGTGAATTTAAATATTTATTGGCTTGATACAATCAACAACTAATTGAGTTCTATATAACATTTATATCACATCTCAATTAATAAAATTTTATATAGATTAACCATTCTAAGAAATTAAATACTCTTATCTTTCAAGCAAAGGTCGAGAGTACAATCTAAGCTAGGTTTAATCCAAAAAAAAAAACTAAAAATATTTATACGTTGCCTATGGCTCAATATAAACAATTTAAAGAGCATTTATCCATTCATTCGTATGTATGATGTGTCCTATACTTTTACCCTTATTTACCAAGACAACATAACATAAAAAAAATGTGTAACTTCTCAATAAATATAATAACAAGGTCCAGATTTACAAGAAAAAGAATGATATTGGATCATACACTAATATAATAAAATCATCAGCGTTGAAAATTCAAAACTCCATCTCAATAAGCTAAGCATATGAGATATGACACGATTAAGTGACGACAAAAACACCAAATTTTTATTTTTTTTTTAATGGTGACGATGGTCAGGAATAGAGAGGGCCCCAAGTTTGACACCGAACTGGCCAACAAGACTAGTTCTATTACCTCTCACAGATACATTGTCTAAATGCGCCCTGATTAGGTCACCCGCAAGGACTTACAGAGTCAGCCGGTCTCCTTCTTGTTTTTAACCATAAATAAACAGAGAATTATGGCCCAAATACATTTACTAAGCAAATCCAGCAGTTATAATTAATTAGATAACCACATTCTATAATAAGAAGAAATCTCAAATTGGAATACAATATTTATAGCAAAAATCTAAGGGCATTGTCATCATGCAGCTGTTTACTTATTCCTGTGAACTACAAAAATTCATCAGTAATTGATTTGCAAGTATTGGATGGGAATTTAGCATAATCGTGTTCAAATATCAAACTGGATTTGCAAATTCAGCTGATGATCATCTTCCCAAGGAGTTCAGCTTGTTCTGGAAAATACTCGAGCAATTCATCCTTTGTCACCCAGACGAAATCCTCGCACTTACCAATTTTGAACTTGTTGGTTGCAATCACTTGTGACTTGAAGAAGAATTGCTGAAAAGGAAAAGATAGTCGATCAAAAATATAATCCCTGATCCTATTATTCGCTAAATAACAGGCATATAAACCAATATCAGATTAGAAATCTTGTCAAACAAAATTTCTAATCTAACATATATCTATTTCATCTATAGTTCTCAAACAAATCCAATACATAAACAGAGCACTTATGTTTGTGTTCTCTTTTCACAGGTATTAGTTTTGAGGGCAAACTTTCACTATATTTTGAAGATCAAATGTGTACCATATTATTATTTTCCATTCCATATTTTAGCAAAAAGAATAAGAATATGAAATTTTTAAAAATACCTTATAACCATCATTTGGTGCGTTGTTGTCTTCTGGTTTTATGGCCATGTGTCCCATAGGAGCATTTCCAACAAAATATGTGTTAGACAGGTCCCCTAAGACAGATTGCAATGCAGACTCTGCACACTGCAAAATTTTTTAGTGTAATGTGGATGAGAAGGAAAAAAAAGGGAGGAAAAGAAAAAAAAAAGGGAGGAAATTAAGGATCAGTGAAATTAACCTTTCGCAACGTCTCCTCAGCCTCATAAACCTTTTCTGGAAAATGCCAGACAGGCTTCTCACTAGGAGATCCATATGCATTTCCATACAGAAGAAGGTAAAGTCTTTTGTCAAGTGCCCTTTGCAAGGACCTAAAGAAAACAGACTTGGATATCATAATTCTGAATATTGTGCTCAAGAAAAAAGATCCAACATAAGTCCAAGGATGAGATCTGAATTTTCAACATATACAAGCTCTTCCAGACATCACATTAAGGCATGACATACCAATGAAGTTACTATCGGGCTCTTGGGAAGAACAACTTCCCTAAGCTGCAGTTATAACGTATAGTTTTCCGCCAATGTCAATGACAGCAAAACATTGGATTCCAGTTAATAAGTCAATGAACAATCATCATTAAAACTGACCTACACTTCTACGAGACAAATACATGCCATTATACACAAGAATTGCACAAACCACTCTCAAGAAGAAAGCTTATATGGAATTCAAAAGTTGCAGCCAAAATATTAACACAAACAGCTCTAAATATGGCAAGAGGAAGCTATATCCTATCACTTATGTCTTACTTTCTATCATTCGTTTCGTCAGCCTCAGTGATCCTTGGTGCTGGTACATATTCAATTTGATAATCACCCTTCCCCCTGGATGCCAAAGAATGAGAATTATTAGGAGAATTTCAAACTTCCATTCCATAATAATGCTAATACATACGAATGATAAACAAAATCATCGATGAACTACCTTGAATTGGACTTGTCTAAAAACTCATCAGGATATCGACGTCGATATTGTTGCCTCCATCGAAAACTACAAGAAACCACAAAAGAATTCAAATCAATTCCAAAACTTCAAAGGACCAAACAACTAAAATTGCAAATCCCATCATCTTCTGGCCATAGAAAATCAAAATTTCATCATTTCTTATCAAACAAACGTCCTTTCAGAAAGAAAAGGGAAAAATAGACAGTAATTACATTGACAACAAAGACTTAGAAATAGGGAGATGCAAGCTGAAAAAAGTGACAAAACTCACGAGAATTCTTGAAATGCATAAACCACAGGATCTATTTTCGGGATAACAACTGGTAATCTCTCGAATAGTACAGAAGCTATGATTTTCTCAGGTTTTGTGCAAAATCCTCGTGTAGTTACTGGAGGATGAGCCACCCGCATTAATGGCCTCCACATTTTGGATCTACACTCAAACACAGACTTTCATTACATGAGAAGAGAGCTAACACATATATGTAAGCAGATGTAAGGTGTAAACAAGTTGAGCTGAGCTCCATCTCATCAATGAAAGGCTAAGCTTCACCTTGGCTTAACAATAATCTACAGAACAAGTAAAAAATTGTATTCAGAAATTAAACACCCAAACTCTGCGGAACTTCAAGTCAAATGCTGCAGAAACTAGACCACCATAAATTATCTACATTCCAACTGCCAATTCAATTAACACAAACAAACATAACTTCTCCACTCAAACTTCCAATAAAAACTTAACATTAAATTCATGATTAAATTTTCATCAAAAATATACAAATTTGATATTTCTTTCTTTAGTTTTTTTAAGGAAAAAAGAACTGAAAGCTTCCAAAAAAATGTATTAAGTTAAACAAAAGTGAAAATATTATGTTAGACCTAAAAAAGAGAATATACTATACTTATTTCCTAGAAGCAACAGAAAATTAAAGAACCTACCGATTTTAAATACAGAGAATCTAATAATCTTCTGTATATTTGTATCTCAACTTCCTCTAGTTGAATGACAAAAATCAGAGACTTGTTTAGCCAGAGATGTATACATTTTCCATAAAAACAAAGAATTCAGTAAATACATAGGCAACATGTCAATTTAATATTCAAGTTCAGTACCTGAGCATCATATAATAGTATTTTTTTAACCAATCTCTCTATGCCAATTACCAGAAGAAAAGGACGTTCAAATGGTTGAATACATAGTTAGGTTCTGAAAACTTCCACGATAGATAGAATCTCAATCATGGTGGAGCATAACTAGTTTAAATAATTCATAAAAGAAATTAGTGATTCTGAACATTGAAGAAATTAAATTCTCAGACATGTGCATATTAGTGATTGAAGAATCTACTTAGGGCTCTGAAAGTTGAAGAAGACTACAAGAGGATATTTACCTTCGTGTTTCCTTCGAAAACTGCAATCCGTCAATGACAAATCCACCGGCAGTGAAACGATTAACGACAGCAGAATCACGGTGGTCGCCGGACTCTGAACGGAGTTGCCAACTTTAAAATGACGATTGACAGATTAGAGGAGTAGCTCACGAGTGGGAGTGACGGCCGCTTTTCTGAACGGGAAACTATCTACTGCATTCTTGGGCTGGAGCACGGGTAAGAATAGAATCGGGTATGGGTATGGTATGAGGACCGGGTTAAAATTTAAAATTATTTAAAAAATTACCCTTCCTCAATTCTTCACTTTCGCTCTGCACTCTACCATCAGCACTTCCGTCTACCCCCTCTCCGTCTTAGCTATCGCTTGCATTGATTCTCCTAGCGCTAGGGCTTCGGGCTTCCATTCTTTATTCTTCTCTTTAATTGGTAAGGTTGTTGTTTTTTCTGCAAATTGTTCATAATTATTCAGTTTTATTTTCGTTCTGTAACTTATCCGCCATTGTCGTCTTCTTCTTCTTCATTCCTTTTTTCTAAAAGCTTTTTATTGTTGCTCAATCCATTTTATCCCTCGTATTATCAATTCCCTTGTCCTTTTCTTTTTATTGCTGTTTTAAAGTTATTAGTTATTAATTTTTATTGTCTGTAGAATCTTTTAATCCAATTTTACTTTTTAATTCTTTAATTTTAAGGCGTCATACAAACCCTTTTCCCCTTTTTTGCATTGTTAGATATTGAATAGTGTGTTCTGCTAAAGTTTCTGTGAATTTCAAGATTCGAGTTTGTGTGTGTTTAATTCAAGAATGTATGGCTTGAAACTTGAATGCAATTTGATTCTTCCAACTGGTTTCTCTTGTGAATTGAAGTTGAATAAACAAAATTGAATTTTGATGGTGATGATTTGCGAATTGAGTATGTTCTAGCACTTAGGTACTATGGTTATGGTACATTTGCTTGCCTCGATTACGCATTTCTCGTGGGTTATTTGAGCTTCATTTTGCAAATTCTTATATTCCTTATGTTTTGACGGTTTGTTTGTGTTAGTAGCTGTCATATATTATGGTGATGGTTTTCAGCTTATTTCATTGTTGTGCATGTAGTTACGACATTGGTTTATGTCAAAAGTTGTCAGCTCATTGAAGTTGTATGAATGCTGCATCATGTCTTAAGATTGATATTTAGGGACACTTAAACAGTTCAAAAGAAGAAAAACAAAGTGGAAAATACTCGACTAATACAGTCTTATAATTTGTATGAATGCTGCATCATGTCATAAAATTGACTGAAATTGTATTCATATCACCAAAACACAGGCTGGTTCCTTTTTTGTTGTGACTAAAATTATATTATCAATTTATCCCTGAAATTTGTGACTGAAATTTATCTAAGACGTGTCTTGTTTGTGTTATTTAATCCTACTCTATGATGATCTGAGAGGTATTTAATGACTGAAATTTGTTTCTATTAACATCTTTCAGCGGTTATTTTTCATAATTATTGCTTACTACCATCAAATCCATAACCATCTCATGGTTTGGTTCTAATTCTAATTTTTTTTTTACATCTATTTGTAGTACACGACTTGAATAATTACTGTCATACCAGATAAATATTGTCTTGTAAGAAGTGGTTTGGGGGAAGTCAAACAAACATGGAACCCAGAGAACAAGCTTATTACATTAGTAATTTCATTTTTTGTTCATAATATATATTAGTCTTTATTAATTTCATAATTAGAAGTAGACTTGATTTTTTTTCCTATTTTATTGTTACTTTAAATACAATAATACACACTATCAACTACTCTTTCTCCTTATATCCTATTCTGCTAGTTGATCGACTGTTCTGTTTCTACCAAGTTTAAACTAGTTGGTGTTTATATTGTATGTTAGTAGTTTGAAAAATTATTGATTATTTCAAGCTGTAACCATCTCCATGGTCACCGTGTGGTTCTTTTGCCGCCAATTTTTAAGCTGCAACCATCTCCATCTCTCTGTTAACGTTTTCCTTTTTTATTTTAAACAAATCAACAGAGTTAATTTGATACCTCATGTCTTCAATCCTTGTTAATTTTATGGATTAACAAGGATTGAAGGCGGTAAAAAAACGTGACACATATTAGCTAATGCTTCACTTCTTAATCTTTATAATAAAGTTAATTCTGCAGATAATTAATGAGTTTATTAGCATTAATTTGTTTTAGTGATATGTGATTAATGTCTTCTTGGTTCAGTATCCTTATTTTGGTTTTGTTTAGTCACAGTGTACCTTCAATCCTTGTTAATTTATATTTCTGTATCATATTTATTTAGCAAAATTGTATTCTCTTTCAGTTGTATTTGGTGCTATGAAAAAAAATACTGGTTCAGCTTGTTTTGTGCCAGAAATAAGCTTGTAAGCTCTCACTTTGACACCTCTGCTGCTGCTGTTTACTTCTAGGTGACTGACCAAAGCAAGAACAAAAAGGTAAGTACCTAAGTCAACATTTTGAGGTATATGGCAATCTCTATCTTCAGTTGTTGCTTGCTTGCTTTGTTGTGTGCTTTGAATTTGATTTAGTTCTGCAGTAATGAGTTCTTTGGTCCATTGGCAGCTTTATAAAAATTATAGATTTTGTAATCGTGAGTAATAATCTCTAGCTGCAGTTGTGATTTTGTGTTTTTGTTGTTCATTGCAGTAGCATTGCTTTGGGTTTATAGCTATTTTGTAATCTTGATTATTGAACACAAAGTGCTGCAACTGTTGATTAATCTTCTAAGTTTGTAGCAAGTAAACTTCCTATTTTTTTATATTTCAAATTATCCATGAGAAGCAAAACATAGAGACAGCTTGTACATGTGATTCTGTTGTTCATTGGCAGCTATAGTTTAAGTGCAGTAGCATATTTTGTATTTGGGGACTTAAAATTTAAGAACATTGATGTCTATGCTATTTGGAAGAATATTGGTACTGTTATGGCTTTTGAAAGAATTAGAACATTGTGTAAAATTTGACGAGATTAGTTCTAGGTTGAAATTTTGTTGTTAAAAGGCTTTTTCACAGGGTGTATTTAATTCGGCCGAATTTAATATTTTAGTGTATTAAAATTCGGCCAAGAGTTTTATAGAACAGGTAATTCGAAAATCATTTTGTAATTCGATTAATGGGTTAAACAATTAACTTGGATAATTTGGTTAGAGCAAAAAAAAATTCATATTTCGTAATTCAGTCAATAATTTTTTAAAAATTACCCATTTTGACCGTATGCTCACTTTTACTTTATATTTAAAATCGGCAGGTTCTTTAATTTTGTGTTGCTTCTAGGAAATAAGTATAATATTTTTTTTTTCTTGGTCTAACATAATATTTTCACTTTTGTTTAACTTAATAGAATTTTTTTGGAAGCTGTCAGTTCTTTTTTCCTTAAAAAAACTAATTAGTCGTGAATGAGGTAAGCCTTACCTAGCTCAGAATCTCAATCTTAGGAAAGAAATGCTTCACCGTTATGCTATCTTCTTGGGCTTGGTAAGCCTTACCTCCTTTCTTTTACTTATCCCACTTTACTCATAGAAATATAATTAAATTAATAAAATACTATGAATATGCAGCGGCTGGAATTAGAAACGAATACGTCAACCGTCGTTCAACATGGTTCAGGCGGGGGTGGCGTAGCTAAGTTGCACTGACCTCTTAATCTCTCTTCTTTAAATTCTGCAAGCCGTGAATTCTCATCTCCCACCGAGAATAATGGCGTTGTTTGCCAAACTATACCGGTCATCTTCCATAATCAAAGGACATTGTCTTCTCTACCGCTTGCGCGCCATGAGCAATGTCCCGGAAAACACTGTCTATGGTGGTCCAAAATCCCAAAACCCTAACCAGAGAGTGACTCTTACTCATTTGAGGCAAAAGCACAAGAAAGGTGAACCTATAACGGTTGTCACATCCTACGATTATCCTTCCGCGGTGCACCTTGACACAGCTGGAATTGACATTTGCTTAGTCGGAGATTCAGCTGCTATGGTGGTTCACGGTTATGATACTACTCTGCCTATATCTTTGGAGGAGATGCTTGTCCACTGTCGCGCCGTCGCTCGCGGTGCCAAGAGACCCCTTCTTGTTGGTGACTTGCCGTTTGGCACCTATGAGTGTAGCGCCAAACAGGTGCGTTTAGAAATTAGAGAATCAATAGAAATAGAAATTATATTTTTGAATAAGCGTTTAAGTGCGTGCGCAATGGTCGATGATGTTGCAGTTTGGATTATGAGCAGGCGACGGATACAGCCGTACGGGTTTTGAAGGAAGGGGGAATGGATGCGATCAAATTAGAAGGAGGTTCCCCTTCTAGAATTACAGCTGCCAAAGCTATAGTAGAAGCTGGAATTGCAGTTATGGGTCATGTAGGGCTCACTCCTCAAGCGATCAGTGTTCTTGGGGGTTTTAGACCTCAAGGAAAGAATGTTTCTAGCGCTGTAAAGGTTTGTGCTTTATGTTTAACTGTATAGATTAATTAATTGATTTTTTATGTGTTTTGAAAAGTTTTTGGCTTGTGCAGGTTGTGGAGACTTCATTGGCTTTGCAGGAAGCAGGGTGTTTTTCTGTTGTTTTAGAATGCGTACCTCCACCTGTGGCTGCCGCAGCTACTTCGGCTCTTCGAATTCCCACCATTGGCATTGGAGCAGGGCCTTTTTGCAGTGGCCAGGTTTATATAGACTCTTGCTTTTCTTTCTTATTTCTTTGTCTATTATATGGTAGGTTAGTTGTTTTATAATCTTCTTATTATATATGTACATGCATTCCTGAAGACCTGTCGCTGAACTAATGCATTTAAAAATATCAAATTCTATCTACTTCCAATGATAATGAAGAAGGGTTTCGATTCATGATGGGATGGTTGTGAGCATATTGTGTTTCATAAGAGCTTAAGGTAGTTTTTATGGTTAATTTAAGAATTTGAGATCCCAACTGATCATGACTTTTCCACTTTGACTAACCAAGCGAGGGTTTTTGAATGAAATCGCCAATTTGATAATAGTTTGGGATCCTTTATTCTGAAAGCTGCATTCTTTTTCTTGCTCTTGCCATTTTCCTATCAGCAATTAAGATTTCTGATATCCTTTCTACACAATAACTAAAGGTTGTTTATAATCTCTCTAGTGATTATTTAATTGTACGATCCATCGACTCATGAAGCCAGATTTATCATTTCCGATCTTATTGACTTTGCAGGTGTTAGTTTACCATGACCTTCTAGGGATGCTGCAGCACCCGCATCATGCCAAGGTTAATGCCTCAACAACCATTCTAAGTTGCTAATTCTTTCTTTTCTCTGGTTTACTAAAAGATGTTACTTTACCTTCTCTAGGTTACTCCAAAGTTCTGTAAGCAGTATGCACAAGTCGGAGATGTCATAAACAAAGCTCTCCTCGAATACAAAGAAGAAGTAACAAATGGTTCATTTCCAGGTCCTGCGCACAGCCCATATAAAATCAATGCAGGTGATATGGAT
>CATIWJ010397507.1:0-10326 GCA_949640765.1 Croton laevigatus
TAATGCTGTTGGTGGTGGAACTGGTTCTGGTCTTGGTTCTTTGTTGCTAGAACGTTTGTCGGTTGATTATGGAAAGAAATCGAAACTTGGTTTCACCATTTATCCTTCGCCTCAGGTATGTCAATATTGAAAAGGAAAAGAATTATATTTAGGTTCCCCTTAATCCAGCATTTATTTCTTCTTATCTATGTGACATGCCATTGGAGGCTTGATCTAGTAATAATGCTTACAGCTAATTGTTTGCTTGTAGGTCTCTACTGCTGTTGTGGAACCTTATAACAGTGTGCTCTCTACTCATTCCCTTCTTGAGCACACAGATGTTGCTGTGCTTCTAGATAATGAAGCCATATATGACATTTGCCGAAAATCTTTAGACATTGAAAGACCAACTTACACCAATTTGAATCGGTTGATATCTCAAATTATATCATCTTTGACAACTTCTCTTAGGTTTGATGGAGCCATTAATGTGGATATTACAGAGTTCCAGACTAACCTTGTGCCATATCCTCGCATCCATTTCATGCTTTCTTCATATGCTCCAGTCATCTCAGCTGAAAAGGCATATCATGAGCAGTTGTCCGTTCCCGAGATCACAAATGCTGTTTTTGAGCCTTCAAACATGATGGCTAAGTGTGATCCTAGGCACGGGAAATATATGGCCTGCTGTTTGATGTACCGAGGAGATGTTGTTCCTAAGGATGTCAATGCAGCGGTTGCTACAATAAAAACCAAAAGGACTATTCAGTTTGTTGACTGGTAAGCAAGCACGCATCCCACTAACAAAAGAAACAACAAATTTGTTTTTTTTTTGGCATTGATTATGCGTAAACAGTTTGGAACTTGTTTCCTTCAACAAATTTTGATCTTTTGTTTGTTTTGCTTGATCTCCTTCAGGTGTCCAACTGGCTTCAAATGTGGTATCAACTATCAGCCTCCAGCTGTAGTTCCAGGGGGTGATCTCGCCAGGGTACAGCGCGCTGTATGCATGATTAGCAACAACACAGCTGTGGCTGAGGTGTTCTCTCGTATTGACCACAAATTCGATCTCATGTATGCCAAGAGGGCATTTGTGCACTGGTATGTCGGTGAAGGCATGGAAGAAGGAGAGTTCTCAGAAGCCCGTGAAGATCTTGCTGCTCTCGAGAAAGATTACGAGGAAGTCGGTGCTGAAGGCGGAGATGATGAAGAGGAAGGAGAAGATTATTAGTAACTTTAGGTGGAGATGATGGAGAGGAAGGAGAAGGTTATCAGTAACTATTGGGCGGAGGTGTTACTGCTGCTATTATTCTCTGTTAAGTACAATTTCTATATTTGTTTCTGGTATGTAGTGGTACTGTCAAAATTGTTTATGTGATGAACAAAGTTTAATCTGTCACTTTTCTGAGGATTATTATGATATCATTCAGAGTGCAATGTGTTGTATTCTTTGTGAGTGTCTGGCAAATGATTTTATTTTAACAGTAGATGCTGTTTCTGAGTTGTGACTTTGTTTTTGTAATGATGATATCTGGATAATTTGCAGATGATGGTTTAATTTGTATGACTATCCTCTGTAGTTAAACACAACACAACACAGGTAGTTATATTTATTGTATTGTAGCGTTTAATACGTCTCCGTAGTACCAATTTTTTTTTATCTATTTTGTCCCCCAAAAAAATCCCGTTTTAAAGACAATTTTTCGTTTTAATATTCCATCTTTCTAACGTTAGTATAAAAATATTTTAAATTGTAAACCAATTATCCAATAAATGTCATAAAAATTATAAATTGAAATTATTATTTGTTAAAATGGAAAATAAGGGTTTTATTTTGGGACAAAAAATATTTAGGGCTAAAGAAATTGATATGACTATATATGTATTTGCTTAAAACTGGGCTATCTCTTCTCATTTTACATATCTTTTTCTTATGTGGATTGAATTTTTCATAACTAAGTCTAAGATACAATTCAACTAAATTTATAAATGAAAATTCATATTGTATGTACAACTTATTAATTTTCGAAATGGATATGTAAACTTTTCATCAAGTTGCAATGCAAATTTGCGATTTATAATGAGCCGTACCTAAATTGGGAGTGTTGACATGTAACTTCACGATCTAGAAAGAAATATCTTACCACTTGATTAGCACTCGATTCTAGGGGTGTACATTCGTTAAAACGTGAAAATTTTTTCAAAAGCGTCACCAAATAAATAAAAATAAAATTTTTTTTCGGACGATTTAACAAATTAAATAATTCTTACGAATTCTTCAATTAACTGAATAATCTTATGATTTAAGGAATTTAACGTTTTTAACGGAATCGACTAGTTAAATTTAACTAAACATACAATAAATATACTGTTTTTCAAATTACAATACAACAGAATTTAACTAACATAGAGCAAATATATTATTTTTCCAATTACTAATACAATACAACTATTTTATTTAAATCCACATTGCAGAACATAATAAATTTAAAATTACATAACAACAATATTTTACATAACAACAATATATAATAATAACAATAATAAAATGTTCAATAGGTAATGAGAAGAATAACAATTCCATGTTTAGCAATTTTAAGGGCATAAAAAAAGCCTGCAACTCCACTTTCAATTACATCTCTTTTGTAATACTCGGATATTAGAAATAGCGGTGTCGTACGGACTGGTGTAAATATTATTTTCGATAATAATAATAATAATTTATAATTTAAAAACTATAAATAAAAATTAATAATAATAGTAATAATAATAATATATGTATACTAAGATAATAATAATAATAATAATAATAATAAGATTAAATTATAATAATAAAATTTAAGATAAGATTTGGAAAGAGTTAGTATTAATTGAGTTGAATTTGGAGTGTTGATGATGTGAGAAAATCAAAAGAAAAAAAAAAAGGGCACAACTTCGGGTTGTGGCTCAATAAAAAAAAAGGGCGTGCCTTCGGGGTACGGCTCAAATGATAAACCTCTTGTATACTATCGGTGTGCCTTCGGGGCTCGACTGATAAACGGCGTGCCATTGGAACACGACCGAACCTACGACTCTAGGATTTATCATAGGAAGCCCAGCAGCCCAGTAGAGTAAAAATGAGATTAATCATTGCTTTGAATGGTAAATGATTTACAAAATGTATTTTATTAAATATATTTCCTTGTCAATAGTATTATGATATGTATAACTTTGCGAAGTGAATTTGACAATTGGTTTTAACCATCCTTGTGATATATATATATATATATATTGTACCCACTGAGCATGGAGTTGCTCAGCGAGTTATTTTCTTTAACTCGCAGGTCCGCAGTTAAACGACTCAGTGGAATAGCAGTTGATCAAAAAGTTCCCAGAAGATATACTATTTGGTAATAGCTTTTGATTACTGTAAACTGGCATGTATATAAAGGTAAAATAGGAAAAGCACTGTGTATTGATAGTTTAAGTGTACATGGATATTCCTTGTAAGTTTTATTGTTATCTGGAGTAGGTTTAAGCTTAGCAATATTATTTAAAAAAAAAAAAATTACGATAGCTAGCGACGCCGTGACACCTAAATTTGTCTTATTCGTAAGGTGGATTTGGGGTGTTATAACATTAGACTCCAATATTTTCTTTCCATATAAATATAATAAGCTTATTATAATTACCCATAATTATTTTCCTAATACCCTACAATTATGGCCCAAAAATTTAAATTTACTATAATTAACCATAATTATTTGCCTATAATCAAGCATGTAATTTGGAAAACATAATAAAATTTTGATTATTAGTGGCCTATAATTAGAAGGTGGTAGCAACACAATCCTGAATGCCTACCATGAGAATATTAAAGTAGTAAAGGTGGGCACAAAAACTTGCATTGTATAAACTCTACAAATTACAATAATTATAATCCAAATAATATTATATTAGACTCTAATTTTGTTTCCATATAAATATAATGTGCCTATTACAATTACCCATAATTATTTTATTAATAACTTATAATTATGGCCTAAAAAATTGAATTTACTGTAATTAACTATAATTATTGTCTACAACTAAGCATGTAATTTAGTAAATATAATAAAACTTTGATTATAAGTAGCCTATAATTAGAAGATGGTAGCACCATAATTCTAAATAAATACAATGAGAATATTGAAGGAGTGAAGGTAGGTACAAAAACTTGCTTTGTATATTTTTATTTTTATGGATTGTTTATTTTTTGTAAAATTTCTTTTTTTAAAAAAAAAAAAAAAAGCCAATGGCAATAATATAGAAATTTTAAGTGCCTGTTAAACAATTCAATATCATTTTGATCATGGCTACAAATAAGTTGCTACATTTTATTTATTTTTATGTATTAATTTATAATTTGCTTTTATGTATTTGAAATTCTTTTTTTTTTCAAATAACTTCTTTCTTATTTTTTATACTATATCCATTTTTTTCCAAAATGGTAACTGAAAAAGTTTTGATTCCTGATGATCGAAATATTTCTCAAAAACTATTGAATCTACCGTTATTACTTGAAGAGTTAGAGCTTATAAATTTCTCAAAAACTATTGAATCTATCGCTATTACTTGAAGAGTTAGAGCTTATAAAGATTTCAAAATGATGGAAATCCACAAAAATGACAACGTTAACTAATTATATTATTTGTTTTAACAAGAAAATTTAAGATATAATTAGAAATAATGGATTTTTAGAAAATAAGTTATATCCATGCTAAATTCTTTTGAGCATATCAATATTATGCATAATTAGAAAATGAGGATATTTGTATTTTTTTTTTTCAATTTTGTTATTTAGCTTATATCAATAAAATATTAATAATAAGACTTTAGAATTCAACATTTATTATTATATTTTGCTTCAACCATAATATGTATTCTTTAAAAAAAATTAAATATGATAAGTTTTAATATATTTTAGGAACTATGAAAAACTTATTAGTTAATATTCTAATATTTCGTACAAGTTACAAGTCGTAATAATAATAATAAATTATTATTATTATTCCTTAAACTTTCAATTTATCTATTATTCTTATAACTATTCGTAGGATTTTTATGTTTAAAATTATTTTCATATAATTTTAATGATTTATGCTATAGAAATATAATATTTTTCAGATCCACATTGTAAAGTCAATTTTAAATATATTATTATTATTTTTAATTTAAATTTAATCACTTTTCATAGTCTATTTTCAATTTAATGTTTTAATATATAATATAGAAATTTAATGCTCACTTATCATGTAAAGACAAAAGATGATATAGAAATTTGTTTTACTTATTTTTTTAATAAATTAAATTTTCAACTCTTATATTTAATCTTTTTTATTTGGCTTTTAAAAATATAGAATGAAAATTTTAATTCTCATAAAAAAAAAAAAGTAAAGTCTATTATGTTTGGTAGTGAATTACAATAGATTTTATTGAATTAGAAAAATATGTTCTATTTTTAATATTAAATTATTATATTAATTATACTAATATAACATAGTTTTTCTTATTGTTTAAACCTAAACAAGAATTTTAATTTTGTATATAATATATTATCTTATAATTATGCTAATTTTATTTCACCATTAATATTATATAAAATTATATTAATTGTCTAAAATTATGATTTTTTTTGACAAAGTCTAAAATTATGGCTTAAAATAATGAGTTTATTATAATTACTATAATTATTATATTAATGACTAATATGGTTTTATTTACCTAAAATAATGGGTTCATTAAAAATTTTTTCCTATTCTTACCATATTTATAAAGTCTAAATACATATTTCAGTAAAATCATAATATAATGAAATAAAACAAATAAAAATATTAATGAAATTTTTTAAAAAGAAATAGACTAAAAATTATCTATTAGAAAAAAACTATAATCTACTTTTAGAAACAGCATAAAATCAAATATTTGATTATTAAGTAATTAATTTTCAAATCTAACTAATTTCATCTAAATACAATTTAATTTTTATTTAGGTTCTATAAAACTATAATTATTTTTATATAAATCTTTTTATTTTCAATAACTAAATCAACTCAAATTTAGCACAAATGATTTTATAATTATTATTACAAATAATATTACAATATTTGCTACCATAATTATACAAATTATGATGATAAAATCATTAAATTAAATACTAAAATTATTTTAAATTGGATTTAATAAATTTCAGCAAACAAAAATATAATTTCTAAAAAATTTTAACTTTCCATAAAGTTAAAATGTAACTCAAACCGAAAAAAAATATATTAATAATAAGTAAGAGATCAAATTTTGATTGTTCACATATACAAAATTCATAATTTTACTTATTTATACTCTTAAAAAATATCACTTATTTTGAATTTTTTGATTCATAATATTCAATTCTTTAATGATAAATATCAAAGTTAATAAATTTCTATAAGTATGAGTGGAAAATAATTTAATTTCCATTTTGAAAATATCAATAATAACATATTCAAGTTCATGGTAAGACAAATAAAAAAGAATTGACAAATTTAAAAATTAAATATGGAAATGAGTTGATATATAGTAGAGAATAATTATACCTTATCTTATCCCATCATTTTTTTTGAATTATTTTATTTTAGCTAGAATATTTTTTTATTAAATTAAATTCAATATTATTTCCAACAGATATAGTAATGAAATAGAATGAAAAAATAATGTTTTTATTATTAAAAATAGAAATTTAAATTATATTTTAATATTAACAAAATAATTACTAAAAAATTTAAATTAACATAAATAGTAAATAAATATACCCATTAAACGATTGTATTACATAGTTTAAGAAATCATTATGACAAAAAATAATTTATGAAATTTTAATAATATATCAATTTATTAATATTAATAATACTAGTAAATCCAACCACACATTTCAAGAAGTTTAGTAATTTAAAGAATAAAAATCATTTTAAACAAATCAAAAAATGGATTTGTAGTTGACTCTTAATGAATTAAGAAAAATAATCACATTCAAGTTAAAATAATCTCCTTTTATTATGATTGTGTTTGAAATCGAACATAAAGAATATTGTGTAAAGTTACAGTGTCATTTGGCTGGTATACGTATAAATATGCCAGAAAGCACACAAATCATTGCAATTTTTGCATTTCTTAAGCCCTCGAATATGTTAATCACTATATAAATTATGTATTAAATTATTATTAAAATTAGTAAATTTAGGGACTAGATTTTCAGATATGGATTTAAGTAAAATATCTAATCTTATGAAAAATAGTAAAATAGTGAATTTTTTAAGAAAAATTATTATTTAAGCTAAATAACTAGATAATTAACCCAAATGCATAAATATAATATAATAAATAAAAAAATAAACATAACAAGCACAAAATAAATAAGCGCAAAATGATAAAATTATATTTAATTATAACAAGGTAATTGCAACCCATTTGCTTGCAAGAATAATAAAAAAAAGAAAAAAAATAGGGTTAGAATAAAAAATAAATATGGATATGTAACTCTATATGAATCTAATGCAGTTTTGATATAATTTAACTTATAGCTTTGCAATAAATCTAATTATTAAGAATTCAGCCAGATTTGAGTTGAATTGGAATGGTGAGATGCTAGAACTCTAGAACAAAACAAATTTGCAGGATTTTTTGGAAGAAATGGCGCTTGAAATAGAGAATGTGGAGTTTTTGCTGGAATTTGGGGGTTCAAAATAATGAACCGTGTGTTTAGGAGGTTAAATAGCTAGGGTTTATATCACGATCAGGTGAGGGCTAGATAAACATAAAATGAATCTATGTTTTAGTAGAACTAAAACTCAACTAGATAGATTTTAGGAGTATTTATCTGAATGAAAGTAAAAAAAGGACAAAAATATTCCAAAAGTCATAATTGGAATTGACCGAGAAACCAAAAGACTGGCTAACTATGGGTAACATGAATAGCAATAGGCAACAAGATTGAAGGAAGCGATACGAACTGGCCGGTGACGATGGTAGATAGCAATCCGGTGACCAAACATAGTTTGCGATGATGATTGGTGGTTGGTAAAGGGGCAATGATGCCACGTGACAACTGTCGGTTGGGCCATGTGGCATTTACTGGGTATGGCAATGCCACATGGCAGGTGGTAGTTAGGCCATGTGGCACATCAGGGTGTTGACTTTGATTTCTAATTGCCATATGGCAGCCTTTAGTGCCAATAGCTACTACCACAAGTAAGTTTTGGTGCTGCCAGTTTGATTTGTCTAGGTCGGCCAAATTTGAAGTTTTTAGGATTTTTCTTTGTTTTCAGTTTGGTTTTAAGCTTTCGGGTCTGGAAAAAGCTCTTAATTTAAGGCAAAGCATATCTAAGGTGCAAAATGATTTTTGTCTCCAAAAACCCACATCATTAGATTGAAAGAAAGGCTAAATCAATGTTCAGTTAAGTAAATCGGATGAACTAATGATGGATAAATGGGACGGATTCTTAATCAAAAAAGTCAAGAATCGAGACCGAATTTTTGTCGAACTCAAATGAGTTTCGGTTGGGACTGTACCTAATTAATTTTTTTAGGAAAATAATTAATTAAATATGGTTTAATTATAAAATTTAAAATATAAAACAAATACAAATTCAATTTTCGACTAATTACTTACCCTTATACCTGCCGTGCATTGTGCAGGAAAAATAGTAGTTGTAATAAAAGAATAACACTTTTGAGGAAATAATTTGTTATTGAGAAAAGAATTAAATTAGTTAATCGAATGAGTAGAAACGAATAGAAATAGAATAAAACAAAATAGGGTATAATAAAATTAATAGAAATAATAAAGGGATAAATTAGTAAGATAAGAGATTAATTTGAACTGTAATTTGTTAGAAAGGGTAGCGACGGAAGTTAGCCAAGATAATGAACACATAAGAGAAACCTCAAAGCCGCATGTAACTTTAAAAATAGGTTTAGTACTTTAACTATAAAACCTTCCATTTTAAGTATTCTTGAACATGTGTTTTAGTATTTGAATGTTATTTGAACATGATTTGAATGTTTAAAATGTGTTGTTAATGTTATTTGATGGCTGCCATGTGTTTAAAGTTGAAAGAAAATGAATGTGAAATGTGCCAAGCTTGAACACACGATGAATATGATATGAACATAGTATGGAATGGGAAACAAATGGCAAGTTAATAAGAATTTAAATACTCTATGTGGCTGTCATAGAACACTTGCAACAAGGGTGCAATGCATCATATAGTTTATATAGCAATATTGCTTATCATTGTGACATGTGAAATTGATATTGATGATTGATTATATGTGTCTACAAATGGACACGAATGATTGCAATTGATTACAAAGTAGTCTACAAAAGGGCTACGTAATTACCGTTATATCAGAGAGCCGCAAATGGCTTTGCACATGCTGAATAATGGGACCAATGTTATTTTAGAGAGCTACAATTGGCTCATACACATGCTGAATAACGTTCCTTATCCTACATAGTTTTGCCAATGCCACTAAAGCGAATCACTAAATAATATTTGACAAAGTGAAGAACTTTATTATTTTGAAAATTGGTTTTTACACTCTGCTTTTCTTTAATGGAAGATGCTTTATTACTATCGTATGCATTTATATTTTTTTAATAATGATTAAAGTACCCACTGAGCTTATAACTTAGCAAGTTTAGTTTATACTAAACTTATGGGTTTACGGAGAGACGTAAGGGAATAAAGACAATTGAGTAGCATCAGTCTCACCAGAAAAACTTAGAATGGCGTATACTAAGAAAGAAGAGTCAGAGAACCGAAGGGCATCAGAGTACTAGAAGAAAATTTTATAAGGTAATGTTCTGTATACTATGTTTTACATGTGGCAAACTTAGCTCTGCTAAGAATAGTTGGGTTAAGGGGTGTTACAATTTGTGTTATCAGAGCATTGGTTTATCCATTCATGGGTAGTTAAGCTTAGGAAACAATATATGCCAAATCGAAACATAAGCACGTAAACTTTAAGTATTAGAAGTAAATAAGGGGTCAATTATATTGAAAATACCTGAACTTTGGGGGTTCTTTCACCGTGGTACCTAAACTTTAAATTCTTTCACAAAAATAGCTGACCTTTCAAATAATTTGCACAAAAATCGTTTTGCAGGTTACTAGGTAAAGTTCCGGTTACCAGGACCAAATTGAAATTTGCCATCATCTTCCTCCTCAAACCAAGGACCAAACTGAAATTATCCATAGAAAAATAGAAAAATAAAAAAAATAAAAATTCTTCATCCTCCTGATCGGCAAACTTCTCATCTCTTCCCTTACATTGCTCGCCATGACCGACCAC
>CATIWJ010397841.1:0-15821 GCA_949640765.1 Croton laevigatus
TTCTTGTTTATATTTTTTGCTTACATTTAATTTACTACTTTTATTTATTTATTTATTCTATTTGTAAGAACATGTGGTCGGCTCTGCCGCCTGGTTCATTTTAATTTCTGTATTTCTTTTCATTTTATGCTTTATTTTATACTTTCTTTATTATTTGTTTCTTCACTTCCATATCTTCCTTCTACTACCCACGATCCGTGATCTCCCTTCTGGAATCAAAAAAAAAAAAAAAATATATATATACATACATTAATTTAGTATTATTTTATTAAAATATCATTTAATAAAAATGACTAACTTATGCCTCATTGTTTATTTAATTTACGTTGATTAATTTGACAAAATTGCCCTTGAAAATTTCTCTAATTTACGTTAAATTTACTGAGGTAAGTTCCAATTTACAGTGTCACTGCATTTTACCGGTGTCAGTAAAAATCGAAATTTCATCTGGAATAAAACCCTATCAAAATTATATTCAAACCACTCGTCTCGACGTCTAGAAATTATTGCCAAATTAATATTTGAAAATTAGGATGTTACACAAATGCTTTTATATAAATATTTTATTTCAACTTTGGTTAAAGCATCCACTGAGTAAAGTTTTGCTCAGCGAGTTTACCTGTTTAAACTCATACGTTGAAGGATGTAGCTGGGTAGATAGTCGTCAGTCGTAGCCTGTCATTCTCAGCACAGCTACACATTCTTTTGGGTTTTGTTTTTGGTTATTTTGTCGTTTATAGATCCGGCATGTAAATAAATTAATTAGGGATCATTATTGTTGTGTAAATATACTCTGGATATTGTAGTAATTGTTATTATTTAAGTTATAGTTGGATGTTGTTTTAGTTGGGATGTATGTACTATATATATATAAAGAAGTAGGTTGTCGACTCGTAAACCAAGAAGTAGTAGCGCTTCTTCTAGACTCATTCGTGGGTTTAAAAGGGGAGTTAAACGTGTAGCCCTCTTATAGGTCTACTGCGGCAAGCTTATAAGGGGTGTTACAGTATGTTTATGGATAAAAGTTGCTCATTAATTGATAATTCTTTTGTGGAATTTTCTTACAAATTGGCATGGATAACAAGAAAGAGTTAGTTTTAACTCTAGGTTTGCATAATAGGATACAAGAACATAAATACTTTGGGGAAAGATGTAAGGGAGTGATTAAGGGAATAAGTTTACATTGAAACCTTAGAAATGGCATAAAACCCTTAATAAGCATGCATATAGTGACTTTGAATGAGGAAATGAGGTTAACTGGACCTGAAGTTAGATAATGTCCAACTAATACGACGTTAAAGAAGCGCTTTATGGGAGGCACCCTATTACTCTTTGTAATTTAGCTGTTTGTTTTGGTTTTATATTCCTTTTGTATATAGTTTTCAAGTTTACTTAGTTTGTTTCTTGTTCAATTTAGTTCTACTAAGTTTTAGTTAGTTTGAGGAACTTCTTTCTGTTTGGTTTTAGGTATTGATTTAGTTGGTGTTCATAAATCTCAATTACAGATAACCATGGTATGCTTGGGCATTTTAATGATAGAAGACAGGATATTTTGAGCCAATAGTGGAAATCTTACACCTTAGTGCTTGATTTACCTTCATGTTTAGCTGCTTTAGAATTCACATGGCCATAGCTCTTTTTCTTCTGAGCTGTGTATTTCTCTTTCATTTATACATGGCCATGTGACATTCCATACCTAAGTCCATGTCTTTCCCCTCTGATTCCTTTAAAATTCACACGGGTGTGTCATTTTTGCATCTTGACTGTACAATGCTTTTGCCCTTAATAATCAAATTGAGTCGCTGAGTTTTCACTAACAGTAAACTTTATTTTGTTCTTATTTCTAAATACCTTTAAGCTATTTTCCCATTTAAAAAAAATTTATGACTATTTATGTTGATTTATGTGGTTGTTTTTCTTTCTTGTGTATGTGAATTAGTATGTCTACTTACATTTTGTGAAGTTCGTGTGTGAAAAGCTGGGCACAGTCTATTAAACTAAGTATGAGGAGTTTTGAGGAATTTATTAATAGACGTGGTACCCTTTCCAGGTTTTTGTATTCCTTCCCTTTTTATTTTCTATTGTTGCCCCATTGAGGGCAATATGACGCTTTAAGTGTGGGGTAGGGAGTTTAGTTCTTTAGTGATAAAAAAATTGGTAATTGTTCTGAAAATGTTAAAATCTGACATAATTGTTGGGAATTAGTAAAAAAGATCACCTTTGCTTAAGTTTGTGCTAAAAATTTTGCATGAGTCATTAATGGCATATTAATACATACTGAGTATTATGAACTTTACCCACCATGTGAGTTTTTGAGCCTTTTCTTTTATAAATAAACACTAAAAAGTGATTGTTGTGAGAGTATGCCACCTTATTGTTGCATCTCTAGAACTTATTCTTGCATGTTAGTCGAGAGCAAATTAGGATTATCTTTCGAGCTTTGATATGATTAAGGCACTAGAGTTAAACTGTTTGCTTAAATAGCCTATCCAATTTATTTTCCCTTAGTCAGCCCCTTTGAGCCTAAGATATCCTATTTTTGTTGTGAAATCCCGAAGAAATGAACCTAAGCCTTTTTTGATTTTATTTTTGATTGTTGCACTTTATTGAGTTTATAAGTAATCATAGGTAATCCGTGATATTTTTTAATTGTAAGTGTGAGATCGAGAAATTTATTGGGACAATGGAAAAGACTCAAATATAATGTGCTTGAAAATTAATATTAGCATCTGTTTTAGCTTATGAATTCTCATACTTACAATTCTTAATCCTTCGAGATAAAAAGGAGCTCAAGTTTTGGAAGAGAAAAGTTATTATTAAAAAAAAAAAGAAAAAAAAATAGAGCTGTTATTAAAATAATGAACAAATGTTACTATAAGAGAGAGAGTCAAAAATATTTGTGAATTAGAGTCTTGCAGAGGGAAGTGAGGTGATGAGAGAACTCATTGTAAAAATTAGCCAGGTGATTTATCTGTTATTACTTATAATGCTCAATACTAGCCAGTTATATATCCCTTCCATACCCGTAGCCATGCCCCATTACAACCAAATGAAAAGACCTTTTGATCATTGCTCAATAGAAATCTTTAGTGGAGATTGGATAATTTTACAAGCTTATGGTAGATGCATGACAAGCATGGTTTGAGTGATAATTGATAAACTCTAAACACTTTTGAGAAAAACACTTAAAAGAGAGCTTATGCTTATCATACTTTGCATGTTGTTAGGATGGACTCAATTATGATGGAAATTGTTTACTTTTAGAAAGTTAAGGTGATAACTAAAACTTCCTAATTTATGTTATGATAATTTGCTTGAGGACAAGCAAAGTCTTAAGTGTGGGGTGTTTATTTAGCACATTTTTGTAATAGTTTTCCTTTTTATCATGTTTGTTTATTAGTCATTATTTATTTGTTTTGAGTTTGTTTGTTAGTGTTTTTGGTGTTTTAGTAATTCTAAAGGTGATTAGTATGAGAATAAGAAAATTAGAGCATAAGACATATTATTTGGTAAAAAATGAAGCTAAGTAGATCCACATAAGCAAACTCACGGCCGTGTGGATTTCGGAAGATGCTGGGTCAGTTTCTTTAACTTAAGAATTAACACCACGTGAAGAAGCCCATTTGGAAAGGAAAAACTTGACATTAAAAAATAATAAAAGAAAAGGAACAAAAGAAATTACACGAGTGGTTACACACGTCCGACAGTTGACGGGAAAAACAGCTTCTACAGAGGCATTATCATTATTTGTAGAGATCATAGAGAATGGGGGAGAAAACGGTTTGGAGAACACATCCTTTATATTCCTTTCAAGTTGGAATGGTTTAAAGAGGGGATCTATAGTCATCTAGGGGAGACACCCACGTAAACACACATATTTTACACACCATTCACACATATTCCTTCATCATCATTCATCCATCAATTGCAGGACGAGGTTGCAGATTAAAAGAGCTTGAGAAAGAGTTAGTTCAACAGATTTCCATTGGGTTCACTCAATTTCAGTTGAGACAAGATATTGTTCAACCAGAAGGAGATTGTAACTTTGGGTTTGAATTTACACTATTTCTTTCTAATTTCCATTAAGCCTATATGTTTTCATCGTGCTTTTATATAAATATGAACTAAATTTACTCTAGTATAGGGATTGTATATATTCTGCCATGGTTGTGTGAATTTTGATGTTCCCTTTGATTTATGTATTCATCTTGATTGAATGTAATTACTTCCTCAAATCATTGCTTGATCACCAATTTATTTGACTTAGGTGTTAGATGAAAGACAGAAAAGTGAAATCTAATACTGGACCAATTCAATTAAGAAATTAGGTGAATTAGAAATATAAGCCTAAGTTTAAAGAATAAAATAACCTGCAAAGAGATTAGTTGAGTGAGAATTATGAATGCGAGAGCTAGAAATCTTAATTAACTAATTGATTTGTTTGTTATTTGTTCTTCAATTAAAACAAAAGGGAATTTAGAGTTCACTTGGATTGGTAGAAGAGATACAACCCAAGACACTCTTTATAATTTGATAACCAAATCTGCATAATTACTTTCTTAATTTTCTTTTCTTAAGTTTAAGCATTTAACCTGAGTTCTTATTTTCTACCACCAAATTTTAGTCACCAAAACTGTTGCTATTTAAGGATGGGTATAAAGTCTGAATTACCGTAAGTGCGAAATCAGAGTGAAAGCGCGGGATGATGGTCTCGAAATCCATCGGATCTCCGAGATTAAACATGCTCATGCCATAGTATGGCAATGATAGGTGACCTAATGGAAAGTTGTACAAATATATGTAAATTATAAAATAATATATATAACAAGTATCGGACTGACGATAAACGTACCCAGTAGCGCGAAAAGGGGCCCCGAAGCTAACGGAACCTAACTGAAATTTTGGAGAAAATCGGGGACCTAAGTGGAATTCTAAAAAAAGTCACTAAGACCTTGGTAATGTAACATCTTATTCTCTAATACATGGGAAAAACATGATAATGTAACCTAATTTTTAATTAAAAATGACAATAAAATCATCCAAAGTTAGCAATAAAGGTAAGAAACCACGCAAACCGTAGGGACAGCTAGATTAAACCAAATTCAATTAATTTCTACATTAAGATAGAAGATGAATTTCAAGAATAATAAAACATAAAAGATGTAGCATAATATAATTAGAATACCTCTGAAAATCAGTTTTGATAGGATCCCCAAATGAAGTGAGTTATATATGTTCAAATAGAATCTATGCACATGGAAAGATTCAAGCAGAACTTGAGAGTTTAACCTAGATTTTGGATTTCCAAATGACCTAGTTTATAAAAGTGTAAAACATGAAAGTTGTTCCTTATATGTTAGCTAAATTTAGAAATTGAAATCACTTAATCTAGACTTGTACAGACAAAGATATGGCTGAAATAGTAGACAATGTGCAGGTTGCCTATAACAGTGTATTAAGGTCTGATGGAAAACATCACCAAAAATTTTCTATAACTCGAGCTGATTCGAAATTTAAAATGAAGTATATTTAGATATCTAGTTTCAGTTGACATAAGAATTATTGAAATTGGACTATTTTACAGAAAGTTATTAACGAAGGACGGCAAAAAGGTCAAGTAAATGGCTCAAGGGGACCCAAATGAAATTTCGTCAAAAGTCAAGAGTAAAGGCGAAAATGAGGTTATGGAAGTTGTTAGTAGTGCCTATATCTGATCTTATGAGTAAATTCTCGGGATTAATCGAGCCATAGCGTTCTTAACGCTACACCATGGTTTCTTCCGAAAACACTCGAATAAAAAGTTATGATAGAAAGTCTACGGAGGGACCTAATTGTAATACTACACTTAATAAAGGGGGTGAAGTGGTAAAGGATAAAAATGGAGGTGTGTGCTTGCTCACCAAGAAAAAATTAGAAGAGACACATTGACGAATCATGGCCATTGGATTAAATAGTGTTGGTTGATTTTTAGCCATTAGATTTGAAATTAAATAAATCAAAAATAAAATATAAATATAAATAGGCAAATTAGACAAAAAGTGCTCATTTGTAAAGAAGAAAACTCTCCCCTCTCTTCCATATGGTGGTTGGACCACCTAGCAACAAGGAAGCAAGGAGTTTTGGCAAGTTACAAGTCAAATTATTCAAGGAAAAGATTAATTTTAAGGTAAATAATCCATATCTACTATTATTTTCTTTATTTGAATAGTAGTTTAAGAGATAAATAAAGTATGAATTATGAAATTCCAGGGTTTCTTATAAGAAAATAATTGATTAATAATAGTAAGATGGTTGTAGATAAGAGGAAGCTTATATATTTAGTGAGTGAATGATAGAGAGCTAAAATACAACATGTTGGCAGCTTTGTTAGGGTTTGGTTGGTCTGAAATTTAAAGTATAATAGATACAAAATTTGAAGAAGAAACATAAAAGTTGAACATATATGTCTTAGCTAATCAAAGAAGTTAGAATCACTTCATTTCAATATGTATAGAGCAAGATATGACTGAAACAATAAGAGGCGTGCAGGCTGTAATAAACAGATAGGCTAACAGGACAGTCCGGAATTCAACTAAGTTTTAGACTATTAAAGAGACTGAATTTGAAGAAACATAAAATATAAAATATGTAGTTTTATGTGTCTAGTTTATTCCTGTAAAACATTTTGGGCAAAAATTGATTATGTAAAAAGTTACACTCGAAAAACCGAGAGGTGTGCCCTGTACATGTTCGGAATCGGAAGTAAACTTTACCCTATAATTTGTCTTGTATAAAGGCATAATTTGAGGAAGAGATAGAAGACAAAATTGTTTCCCTGTGTATTAAAAAACCTTAGAAGTTAGAATCACCTTAATTGAACTAGTAATGAAAGAGATGTGTTGTGTCTTGGTTCCAAAATTCCTTGTTTTGATTGTTTGACCAACTTATACTTGATATTGTGAAGTTACTAATGATGTTTCAAGTCTTTCAATGTATTATTAGTTAATACTTTGCATGCTCAAGGAAACAAAGTTAAGACTTAAAGTAAAAATTGCAAAGAACTGTTTCTGCAACAGGTTCGCGCTCGCGACACATCAATAGCGCTCGCAACTTGACTATAAGACTCAAGCCGAAAATTTTCTCAAGCTACTGGAACTGTCGTGACTCCACTGTCTCGACCTGCGACCGAGCCTCAGCACAATGGTCGCGGTCGCGACTCACTCCCATAGCTCGCGACTCTATATTTCACCAAAAGTCTCGCCCGCTACTTATTCAAACTAAAAGAGCCATTGGTACCATTTGTCAAGTCTTGGTTGCGACTCAAGAGTTGTGACCTGGCAAATGTCAGCAAATCATTGGGTAGCCCATAAGTTGCTGTCGGATGGTACAGAGTATTATTTTAGCCATTGCAGGACTTTTGGATAAGTCGCAGTTGCGACCATAGAGTCTCGGTCGCGACCTAGCTGTGAATTTCAGAACAATGATTTTTCTCTGATTCTCCAAAACTGCTAGATTTTCAACTTTTGGGTATAAATACCCTCATTTATTTCAGTGTAGATATATACAACCACTGCACTTATTATCTTCAATAACCTCTACACTCTTTCTTCTTCAAATCAATTTCTTTTGTTAAGTGTTAGTTGGATCATCCTTAAATCCAACATTCATTGTTGTATTCTATAGTTATGAGTGATCTCTAAACTCATCCTTTATTTTCTGTAAAGTTTGGTGTTAGCTATAAACACTAAGTTTGAGGTAAACTTCATAAAACCTCATTGTATTTTTTATTGGTGTTTAGTAGAACCTAATTCCTTTCTAGGATTGGAGAAGTGGACGTAAGCTCGAAATTATAGTTGAACCACTATAAAATCCTTCTATTCAAACCACCTAATTTTCGCTTAAATTTTTAGAAGGCCACTAATTCACCCCCTTCTTAGTTGCCATGGGACCAACAATTGGTATCAGAGCTTAGTTTTCTTTTGAAGCTTGATTGCAAGAGTAGATTTCATGGCACCCATTCAAGAACTCAACCATCAATTTTTGAAGCCATATTTTAATGGAACCGATTTTGTGTTTTGGAAGGCTTACATGGAAAGATACATAAGGAGTCAATCCTTATGGTTTTATATTGACAATGAAGTCAAGCCACCAACAATACAAAAGGATGGCGAGAAAGTTCCTAAGGATGTGAAAGATTGGAATAAGAAGGAACAATATGATGATGCAAGGAATAACTTATGTATGACTCTTCTCATAAGTTGTATGGCTAGGGATGAAGTTAGTCGAATCATCCATTGTACTTCTCTATATCTTATGTGGAAAACTTTGGAGAACTACCATGAAGGCACGGAGCAAGTAAGAGATAAGAAGAAGATAACCGCAATATGAAACATTCAAGAGATTGGAAAATGAAGACATCACAACCATGACCAACCGTCTTCTTGCAATGGTTACTAATTTAAAGAAGCTTGGAGAATATTACTCCACTCAAAAAGAAAATGATAAGATATTGAGAGCCCTATCGGAGTCTTGGGATCCCTTTATATTATTTCTAAAGAGTCGCTACAACATCAACACGATAAGAACGGATGACCTCATTGGAGAACTTATCTCTTGGGAGATTACTCTCCATAAGAAGAAATCTATAGCTCTCAAAGCTAGTGAGAAAGGGAAGAAACAAGTTGACGCTTCATCATCTAATGAAGAGGAGTCAAGTGATGATGAGAATGATGAAAAAAGTAAAAAGAAGATTATTGCTCTTTTCATTAAGAAGTATGGAAGCTACTCCAAGTACAAAAAATTTAAGAAGAAATCTAAGGAGGAGCCAACTTGTTACGAATATGGTAAAGAAGGTCATTTAAGAAGTGAATGTCCTAAGCTTAGGAGAGACAAAAGAAAGAAGAACAAAAAAGCAAGAAAAGAGAGGAAAGAAAAGAAAGAAAAGAAGTAGTCATTTAGTGCCACTTGGAGCGATGATGATTCCTTAAGTGAAGAAGAGGAGAAAGAAGAGGTACCTAATATTTGCTTCTTTGCTCAAGAAAGCACAAATGATGTGAACAACTCTTCTTGCTTAGTCTCTTATCAAGAACCATCAAATGAGATATGTTCTCCATCTAGTTCTAAATCTGATTCTGATGAAGTTATTGATGATAGTGACATATCTTTTAATGAAAGTGATGATGAAATGGTTGATTTTCTTTTTCAAGCCAAGAAAAAATGTAAAAAGTATAAACAATTGAAAAGAAAATATAAAAACAAGTACATGCTTATTTATGATAAAAATACAAAGCTAAAAACATTAGTAGATAATTTGAAACATGAAATTGCGAAAATAAAAAGCAATGTTGTTGAATGGACTAATGTAGTGTCGGAGAATAAGAGATTGAAAGATCTTATTAGTATTTTTGAGAGAAATCAAGTCATTAATAATGCTCTCAAAAATTCTAGAGGTCATAAGGACAATAGAGGTTTAGGCTACACCATGGGTCAAGTCTCTAAGGAACAAATTTTGTACCCTCATCTAAATCTCTACAAATTGAATCAATGGAAAAATTGATTGTTGATTATGCATCTAAATGTGAGCATTCTACTTCTACGGAAGTAAAAAGAAAGGAAAAAGGAAAAGCTCCAATGGTACATCAATCTAAGGAGAAATACTTGTACATGCATTACACACATGGAAGCAAGCATAGTAAGCCTAGGTATGTACCCAAAACTTTTGCCCCTCAATTAAGATTCCAAGAAAGGAAATCTTTTCATGCATTATCTAATAAATCAAGAAAACAATGTCATTATTGTATGAAATTTGGGCATGTAAATTTGCATCGTTTTATTAGAATGATACATTTAAATTTGGTCCCCAAAGACCAAATAGCTAACCTTCAAGGACCCAAATATAGTTGGGTACCTAAAACTAAATGAAGTGTTTGTAGGCATGCCTAACAAGCTCCATGGAGAAAAATAAATGAGTTGTAGATAGTGGATGCTCAAGGCATATGAGTGGTGAAAAGAAGCTTTTGACCAAGTTGGAATCTTTGGATGGTGGACACATCACATTTGGCAACAATGCCACCGGTAAGGTTGTTGGCATTGGTAAGGTTGGTAAGGATACTAAACTTGATCATATTTTTTTTGGTAAAAGGACTCAAACACAATCTTTTAAGTGTTAGCCAAATTTGTGACATGGGTTGTAGAGTTACTTTTGACTCTACACAATGCATTGTTACAAAAGTGAAAGACAACTCAACAGTATTAATTGGGCATAGAGTAGAGAACATTTATATGATTGATTTGAACTCTACTACTAATGAGGAAGGATCTTGTTTAGTCTCTCTTGATGAAGATTCTTGAACTTGGCATAAAAGGTTGGGCCATGCTAGCATAGACACCTTGGAACAAATAAAAAAAAAGGAGTTGGTTAATGGATTACCTATTGTCAAGTTCCAAAATGACAAAGTATGAAAACCATGTCAAATGGGGAAGCTACACCAAACCTCCTTCAAGTCCAAAAATCAAGTAAGTACCACAAAGCGTCTTGAACTTATCCATTTAGACTTAGTTGGACTTACAAGAGTTGCTAGCTTAGGTGGCAAGCATTATGCATTTGTATTAGTTAATGATTACTCTAGGTTTACTTGGGTTGTTTTCTTAGCTCATAAAAGTGATGCTTTTAAGACTTTTGCAAAACATGTTTCAAAAGAAAAGGGTTTTGGTATTTCTAAAATCAGGAGTGACCATAGGGGAGAATTTAAAAATAATCTTTTTGAGACTTTTTGTGATGAACATGGCATCACTCACATATTTTCCTCCCCTAGGACTCCTTAACAAAATGATGTTGTTGAGAGAAAAAATAGAACACTTTCTGAAATGACACGAACCATGTTAAATGAATACAATTTACCGCAATATTTTTTGGTGGAAGCCTATGCTATATTATAAATTGTGTTTTCAAAAGGAATATTTTAAACAAAACCCCTTATGAGTTTTTTGAGAATCTTTTTTAGACTTTTTGTGATGAACATGGCATCACTCACATATTTTCCTCTCCTAGGACTCCTCAACAAAATGGTATTGTTGAGAGAAGAAATAGAACACTTTCTGAAATGACACGAACCATGTTAAATGAATACAATTTACAGCAATATTTTTGGGCGGAAGCCTTTGCTACCGCATGCTATATTATAAATCGTGTTTTCAAAATGAATATTTTAAACAAAACCCCTTATGAGCTTTGGAAAGGTAGGAAACCCAATGTATCTCATCTTAGAGTATTTGGTTGCAAATGCTACATATTAAATACCAAGGATAATCTTGAAAAATTTTCATCCAAATCGGATAAAGGCATCTTTCTAGGCTATGCCACCAATAGCAAGTCCTATAGAGTTTTCAATAAAATATCCATGATAGTTGAAGAGTCCATGCATGTTGTTTTTGATGAAACAAATCCACTTGATCACGAGAAATGTATTTCCTTTGATTTTGTAGGTGAACTTGAAAAGCTCTCCGTAAATAAAGACCAACCTCAAACCTCACAACAACAACTTAATCCAAGTGAGGACAAAGGAAAAGAGGTAGTAGTTGTTGAGGGGGAGCTAAGTGACGAGAAGCAAGAAACCAATGATAATGCAAATATGGAATTGCCCAAGGGTTGGCAATTCAAAAAGGATCATTCAAAAGAGCTAATCATTGAAGATGTCTTAAAAGGTGTAAGTACTCGTTCCTCATTTAATCATTTAGCTTTCATATCTCAAATTGAACCTAAGACTGTTGAAGAAGCCTTAGGTGATGAGAATTGGGTCCTTGTAATGCAAGAGGAACTCAATCAATTTAAGAAAAATAAGGTTTGGAAACTAGTTCCAAGATCTTCTAGCCACTCTATTATTGGCACCAAATGGGTATTTAGAAACAAACTTGATGAAAAAGGTGTCATTACTAGAAACAAGGCTAGGCTTGTTGCTAAAGGCTACAATCAAGAAGAAGGTATAGATTTCGATGAAATATTCGCCCCCGTTGCTATATTGGAAGCCATTAGGGTTTTACTTGCATTTGCATGCCACATGAACTTTAAACTTTTTCAAATGGATATTAAAAGTGCATTTTAAAATGGTTTTATTGAGGAAGAAGTGTATGTTGAACAACCTCCGGGTTTTAAACATCACCGATTTTCAAATCATATTTTTAAATTAGAAAAAGCTCTTTATGGTCTTAAAAAAGCTCCTAGAGTTTGGTATGAAAGACTTAGTTCTTTTTTAATTAAAAATGGTTTTAAAAAGGGTAAAGTTGACACTACACTTTTTATTTATAAACATAAGCATGACTTGCTTGTAGTGCAAATTTATGTTGATGACATTATCTTTGGTGCTACTAATGAATCTTTGTGTGATAAGTTTAGTAAGCAAATGACCAGCAAATTTGAGATGAGCCTTATGGGTGAACTCAAATTCTTCCTAGGATTGCAAATTAAGCAAGCCAAAGATGTCATCGTCATTAATCAAGCTAAGTATACAAAGGAACTTCTCAAGAAGTTTGGAATGGAAGGTTCCAAGAGTAGCAAGACTCCTATGAGCACAACCGTGAAGCTTGACAAAGATGAATCGGGTATGCCTATTAGTGAAAGGCTTTATAGAGGTATGGTCGGATCTCTTTTATATTTAACCGCCTCTAGACCCGATATTATGTATGCCGTTTACTTGTGTGCACGTTTTCAAGCATATCTTAAAGAATCATATTTGAATGCCATAAAAAGAATTTTGAAATATTTGTGTGGAATATTAAATTTAGGACTTTGGTATCCTAGAAATACATGCATTGAACTAGTTGGCTATTCCGATGCAGATTATGCCGGAAGCATCTTAGATAGAAAAAGGACCTCCGAAACATGACATCTCCTAGGAGAATGAAGCATGTGGGTTATAAACAAACTTAAGAGTTAAAACTTTAAGCTCAACATTCCAATAATAATTAAACTAACTCTTATTTTTCCTTCCTCTTTACTATCCAAGAACATTCCACCATATATTTAATATTGAAGATCAACCCAAAAAGATTAAATTAAACTTATGGGTTGTAGGAGTTCTTATGTCTTACACAACTCTAACCATATCATATAAACCAAGTGCCATAAATCAAAAACATGCAAATGCTCAACAAACAATTGAAAAAACATGTTTTCTTGTAAATGGGGTGGTAGGCAAAAGGTTTTTTGGGGTATATGGTTATTACGAGTTAAAGAAAAAATTTTGAAGTACGCATTTAGCATACTTTGAGGCTAGAAGGGGTTAAAAAACGGTAACGTATAGGTACGATATATATATATAAAAGGTTCTATGTAAATCGTCCAAAAGATGGCCCAAATCATTTCCTTCATCTCGACTTATCTAAAGAGTTTGCCTCAAGGGAATATCAAAAAAGTTCTAGCATTCTTAAAAGCTACTTCACATTTTAAATTCAAAAACAATCTTTGATAACCGCCATTTAAAACATGCATTAAAAGAAACTCGACAAACAATAAACACATTATAAACTGTAAAGTGTAAAAGTGTTTATTTAATTTCTATGAGTGCAATGACAGTCATTATCATGTTCAGATCTCATCTCTCAGTGATCGCATCATTCAAGAATATCGCAATTGACAAATTAAGCAATAACAACGCTAGACAAACTGATAAATACTAAACATAACCTATACGATATAACCACAGTACGAATAAAAACAAACACACAAAATACCACACATATTAAAATAAAAACTAACATAACATAAAACACAATAAACATAATCACAAAAACATTCCCCTACCCCAAACTTTAAAATTTGCAGTGTCCTCAATGCATAAAAATATAAATAAGCACAAAAAGGATGAGAAAACCCCCTGACAACATGTGAGGACATGCTGAAAACATCAACCATCTGCTGGTGGAGAATGGCGCTGTACATACGCACTAAAATCTGCTTGGAGAGCATCGATCTTACCTTCTAATTTCCTCAAGTACTGCATAATCATCTTAGTCATCTCATCGGGAGTGGATGCTGAAACTGGTGGCCCTTCGAGCTCATCATTCGCACTGTCCTCAATCTCTTCGATTTCTGCACCCTCACTGTGAGCACTATCAATACTCTGAATATCATTAGCAGAAAAATTTCTACATAATTTCATGGATGTACACATGTGCAAATCAATCAAATTGCTATTTCCTACTGGCTTTCCAAAATTATCATAATGCATGGCCAACGCAATAGAAGTAATCAAATCACCAATAACTATAGGACTATGATCTCTAATAACATGCTCAAAACTCTTCATAAGCCACACACCAGTATTTACACGCTTACTATGCTCCATAGCCTACAAAAAGAATATTTCATTGACATTGATCTGACTAACACTACCACGAGCAAAAAGTGTCTTAGATAACACATGATGCATGTAACGGTGGGTAGGACGCAAACTAGAGGATCAACGCGAGGTAGAAACCTGTCTATTGCACAACTCTTTCCATGCTTTATCAACCTTAAAACCAAGACCTCTATAATGACAACCATCACTATGAAAGCCAAAATAAGCATTTAATTCAGACAAAGGTTTAGTGACAGTTACATTTTTCAAAGGAAAAGTAAGGAACCAGTCTTTTCCATAGGGGTTATACTTATAAGAATAAGAACTCAAAAACTCCCTAGTGATGTCAACATATGTGGGTGATTTAAGACTCATAAATGTAGACCAACCAATATTAGTAATCAATTTATTCACTTCATTGGTCAAACCTAAAGTCTGAAGAGCAGAGTCATCAACATACCTCGTTGCTTGGATTTCGCGTTGAGCTAAGAAAGCATACCTGCATTTTTGCTCTGTATTTTCAAATACCAAATCAGCTGGGGCATCGAACGTAAGTGTTTTCTTTTTACCAGTCGTCTTGCCTTTAGCGACAGAGACAAGTCGTTTGGACGACCGCTTAGCTACTTTCGATGTCGAGGCAGTAGTAACTTTCTTACCATGTGTCATGATCAAACAAACTTAACAATAAAGTTAAACAACAAAGCAAAGCAACTAACTCAACAACTTACTTTCCAATTAAATCAACATACAGATAGCAGCCAATAATCTCTTAATAGTCCCATAAAAATTAGCAACAGCTGACAACATAATTTAAATGATTCCAAACAAGTGCACTTACCAGTGATTTTCATCACGTATAAGCTCAAAAGTAGTATATATTCTTTCACGTAGAAGCAACACAAGTTTTCTGTTTTGCATGAAACGTTGATTTGATGAAATCCTTTTCAAAGTCCGGCCGGCGAGATTAGAACCGAATGGTGATGACAAACAGAGATGGGGGCTTGAGTGGCGATGGGTAAAGTAGATGGAGTAGAGATCCTTATGACGGCGAGTTTGTGGCTGCGAGCGTCGGTGGTGGTGAGCTTTGATCGGCCGTTAGATCTGCGGTTAGGGTCTGTGGTGGTCGAAGGAAGGATGGGATCGTGTTGGTGGAAGTGATGGTGGTTTCGATTGAGGATGGCAGCAGATTTCGGTGAAAGAAAAGAAAAATAATAAGGGTTTGGGGTAGGTTTCTGTGAAAGAAAAGAGAAAAAGAAAAAAAAAATTTTTTAATTTTTTTTAAGTAAATAAATAATGAAAAACAACACATAAATTGATGGCCAATTTCACAAAAGGGGCGTGAAACTTTTGTTGACTTAGGATGCCAAAATCCCTTGGTTTTGAATATTTGACAAACTTACTTGAATTTGTGATTTACTAATGTTATTTCAAGTGTTTAAGTATAGCTCCAGCAAGTATGAACCATCACAAGTGAAGATGAAAAATTAAACTTGCAAAAGAATTGAA
>CATIWJ010397848.1:0-18029 GCA_949640765.1 Croton laevigatus
AAAAATACAAATACCAATACAATCCTACTTTTCACTAATATCAATATAAAATAATAATAAACAATTATCAACCCTTTACAACACTTATTTTTTCACCCATACTAATACAAAAATAATAATAAACAATTAAACCTACTTACCCAAAAAGGAAACGTAAACAATTGAAAAAATTTGCCAAAAACGGAAACGTAAACAATTGAAAAAATTGGAGGTAGTAATTTTTTTATGCCAAAATAGTGTAAAAATTACCCAACACCTATCATTATTTTCAACACTAAAACAGAATAATATAATACTACCTCCGTTTTTATGATATATTTACATTTTTATTTTTGGGTTTTTTTTTGAGTTGTTTATATTTCCATTTATAGTCAGTTTTATAATTGTTTATTATAATTGTTTATACTATCTCTTATTTAAGTTGGAAAATTAAAATATTTATTTTTAAAATTATCAAATAATTAATATAAAATTATTTAGTTTAGTTTGTCTTTAAATGAATCAATAAAGTATAAATTATTTTTTAGATTACTAAAAAGTTAAACCACCATTGGATGATATAAATTACAATTACAAAGTACAGTAAAGCCTCTATTTAGGAATACTCTATATAGGAATAACCTTTATTTTCTCATAAAAAATTTGGTCTTGGGCCGATTATAAATAAGAATAACATTCCGAATGTTATTTATTATAAATTTTTCAAGTCCCACATTAAAAAACTATGCATATATATATATATTATTCAATTTAAATTTATAAAATATTAAGAAAACTATTGAAATTATTTATAAGTTGTAAACACAAACTCTAACTTGAGAGTATATATATTTAATATTTCATTTTTTCTGTAAAAACTCTTGCAATTATCTATGTATTGGAAACTTAAAATCTAATTACATGCCAATTAATGTTGCTGCAATTTAACAAAATGAGCAAGAAGATAATGTATCAAACTCTATTTAGTAATAACGTCCCAATTGTTATACAAATAGTCCGGTTCCAAACGTATTTCTAAATAGACGTTTTACTATATTTTTAAACTTTTTAAAGTATTCTTTAGAATTCTCAATATATGTATCTAAAAACATCTCCAATGCTAATGTGAATTGTACTAATCCACTTGCCATATAGGAAAAATAAAAGATTTTTTCTTAAAAATACTCTCTAATACTAATGTCCATTTTGAATATAAAGCTTATGTGGACTTGACATTGTCAAACTCACATTCTATTTCTAGATAGTCTTCTACACAATATCTACATTTAATGATGCATTGTGATTGACTAGATATTAAATTATGATTTCAACAAAGAAAAAAAAATAAAATAAAAGTGCTGCATTGGAGATAAAAAAAAATTAAATTGGGTGTCAACATATTGACATTTATCCATATCTCCATTGACACATTCTATTTTGTTAGACACATAATATGCTCTAAAATAATATTTTGCACTGTTTAATATTAATTTCGATAATGAATTTACGAAGTTTAAAATTTAATGGCCATAATTTTGAAGCAACAGTATAGATTGTTTAGACAATTAATTTAATTTTTTATTTACTTTATAATTATTTTATTTAAAACATGCCTTTAATGCGGCTTTTGGTTAGAAAAAAAAAATATTTTTATCTCTGAATTTTTAACGTAAACTATAATTTTATCCAATTGCCGTTGATTACCGATTGCTTACTCTCTCTTTTGTATTAAGATTTAAATATCATTTTCGAACAAGAAATTTCAATTATTTATTATTACAATTTTTTTTATGAAATTATACTGATTTATTTCTATTATTTTTTTGGTTACTGACTTATTTCTATTATTTGATTATGAATGAAATTTACATTTATTTATTAAAAAAAACAATTTTCATATCAAAACTGTCCTGAAGTTCCAAATATAATACCAATGGTGTTTCTCACTATGGATAATAATTACGGACACGCACGCGCATGGGAAAGCGAGTAGTGATCATATTCTGATACAAAGAACCAAGCCCCAGTTGGTGGAGACACTGCCACGTACCTAACTCCTTGCATAGAGAACCCGCTCAAACGGAGCGCGTGATCTAAATAATAGTACCTTTATCCTCTGCAACCAGTAACCACGTTATACGTTCTAACACCCAATAATCACTTGCCACGTCATAAGGAGGTGAGGTGATTGTACAAATGTAAATGACAAAGCATTATTTAATGGAGAATGCACATTAGCAAAGCAGACTGGAAGTAAATGAAATCCTAACTTCAAAGTAGAATGATGAGGAAAATAATGAAAAGAAGGGATTTTAGATTTGACCACATACAGACAAAGCTTATATTAAAGCTGCTTAAATGTGAAAATGGAAAAATATGCTTTTAATATCATACTATTAAAGTATACTTTGTGGTTTTCCACGCTCCACTAATTTGATTGTGGGCCAACTTTTCAGATTTAGCTTTTGTAAAAGTTTTAACATGAAAAAAAAAAAAAAAAGGTTAACAATAAAAAGTGCAAAGCCAATTGAAAAGAAAATTATGAGCAGTGGTAGTGGTTAATCTTATATTTTATTACATTTTATTATTTGCTTCATATATTCATTCACTAAAATTTAAATTTAAGCATAATTTCTCAACCCTTAATCAATAAAATATTAGATTAACGGAGTTATCGATTTAACCTAAAACCTCTTTTGAAAATATGAAAACATTATAACGTGGATTGGAATGAAGAAATGTTATTTGTTTTTTAATAAGGTGAACATTAATGTTATATTATTTATTTATTATTTATTATTTATTAGACTTCATTATGAAAAGCTAAAAACATAATATTTTACAAGTTTTTATGAATAGTGTATTCGGCAATAGTGATTTAGCTTGTGGTTAGTGGTCTGACTGGTCAAATACTACCTGCGTATTTTCTTTTTTTTTTACATTTCGAAAGCTATTATTAGATTCAATTTTGGTGTTGATAGTTTGATAGGTTGGGTTACATAGATTAAAATATTATTTATATATAACTAAACTTCAGTAATCATATTTTATAATTAACCTAAATATACTTTAATCTACCTAACCCAACCCATCAAACTATCAATACCAAACTTAAATCTAATCATACCTTTTGAAATATAAAAAAATGAAAAATACAGATGTAGTAGGTAACTTTTAAATATTAGGGTAGCATTTTATAAAAAGTTAACCCTCTTAATGTTAGTAGTTTATAAACCGCTATCCACACAGTGGTTCAAACAGCTAAACGGTACCAAAATAACTAATTTTACCGAACAGACCCAAAATCTTAAAATTTGCGTGTGTACAAATACACTCTACATATATTGATTCCTTAAGTAAAGTAATACATTGCTTCTCCCAAAATAGTGCATGAATTACACGCGCTATTTAAAGGACCAAATTGTAGTTTTTAAGACTCATTTGAATCTATCAATTAAAATCAAGGACCAAAATAAAACTTCCCATCTCCTTCTCCGCATCCCACTTCGCTCCCTTCAACGATCAGTCGTTCCTCGCAGCACTGCTGGAGCAACGCCACCACGGATCGAAGCAAACCCATACACTAAATTAAAGCTCTTGTCACAAAGAACTCAAAACCATCATTAGGTAATTGGGAATGTTCGAAAAAAGCTAAAGAAATTCGAGTAAACCCACTCCAAGTTCAGGTCATCGAAAAACTACGATGGCTCTATGCAAACTTTATATCAAATTGAAGATGGAAAGCGAGAAGAGACTTATGGTGATCAAGTTGGCAGCAGCATCTCACCGTAAAAAGGTGAAAACCCAGTTAGAAGCTCGCAATCCAAAGAGAACATGCGACCCGACCCATTTGGTTTAAGCTTCTGCGGCCATGAGTCGTTTTAACTGAAGACATCATTAGAACCTTCTTGTTGAGAGAAGTCGTTCATTGGTGCTAGTTCGTCGGTTTGAACTCTTCTCCACTAGAACCTTTCTCTTTTTCTCAATTTGCTTCTCTCATTATTCTCTCTCGTTTTTTTTTTAAAATAATAAAAATGATGGAAAGTTTTATTTTGATCATTGATTTTCAAGGACATTCAAATGGATTTTAAAATTACAGTTTGATCTCCCAAATACCACATGTAATACACCCTATTTTGGAAGAAGAAGTGTTAATTTGCTCAAGAAAATCGATACTTGAATAGTGTATTTGTAGACATGCAAAGTTTGAGATTCCATTCGAGAAAACATGTAAAATTCAGGAGTGAATTTGTGTTTCAGGCCATTGCTCCGACAATAGTAAATGTTGCTCTGACAATAGCAACGCCCTTTAAGTATTGTGATTAAATTGAAATTTACATTTCCAAATTTAAAAGACTTCATTACTGTTTTTCTTAAACACTAGAATATTTCCAAATTCATTGAAATATTCTGTTATATATTCTTAAATTTAACAGACTGGTGGTACTGCTGAAGAAGACATGGGTGGAAGGTGCTGTGAAGATCAACTCTGATCCTTCAGTCTCTGGATCTGGTGTGTGTGTTGTGGCCAGAATGAGCAGTACAGGCTAAGACCAAAGGATAAGAAACAGAATCACCAGCCTTTGCGTTATCTCCAAAGTCTGGCATTGCAATGAGGTGGTTCAGGTTCGGATTGAGATGTATTGAGCCTTACTTTAAGGTTGGCTGTTTTTGCCGCACATTCTTAATCAAAGTTTGAGTTTATTTTCTCAACAAAAAAGTTGATATGCATACACCAGCTGGTTTATTAACATTTTAAACCATGTGAAAAGTAGGTCTCAGGTTCGCTTATTATCAATCAAACAAAAAAGAAAAATCAAAATGACCCGAATGGCCCGAAACTGACTCCTTGGTAATGCCCAGAACCAAACAACAAGAATAGTTAATTAGATAAACGCATAAACAAAAATCATACGATACATAAAAGTCAAGATAGAAGGGACGGACCTCAGTTTCTGGATTCAGCTGCTTTCATAAGGGCTTTCATTCGTGATCAACTCGAATAGACAGGAGAAAATGCCAGAAAATAAATTTTTAAGGCAAGGGATTGGATCTTCCCCGGCAAAATTTCCATTCTTTATACGTTTTGAATTTACATCTGTATTCTGCAAAAACATCACATGATGATGCCATGAAGGCAGTCCATGCTGTGAAGATATTGTCAACCTAAAGGCCTCTTTACTGTTGGTACGGACTTTATAAGTGAACAAATGCATAAAGTCTCATATTTACAATGGAAAGAAACATTTTTGTTAGAATCTACAGGTACCAGGATGCCATCTCTGAAACTAAACACCAGTTCTGGCCCCAAATGTGAATTTGACGATTCTTTTCCTTCTGCAGTCGCAGATCCATCCTCAAGGTGGCAATTACAATCCATTGCCATAAATAAGCTACTTCCTGAACTTCTGCAATCACAACTATGCAAGTCTGGATGCTCACATAACTTTTCAGGGTTTCCAGATCCCAGGTTTTCATCCAATGAAGAGCTTATATTTTCAGTGGTATAAACTTTTCTAACTGCTGAAAGAAGATCTACAGAGAATGATGAAACTATATCATGAACATCATCTGCAGTCCATTGGTTATTGTTTAATCCCCATTCTTGAAAAAGGATTTTCTCAATCAGCTCGTGGAGGGTGCACAAGCACCCAGAGCAACAATTATATGAACACATAACACCAGAATCAACTGAATGACAGTTAGTTTTGTTCGGACGATTGAGGTTAAGATCTCCAATTTCCTCACTACATCCATGTTTAGCATCCTCGCTTCTAATTCCACCCTCTATTTTTGTCAGTTTACTAATCTGGTCACAGGGTTCCACTGGGTCAGAGAACCCATTTGCACATGGTCCGTCTGAGTTACAGAGATCACTCTTTGAAGGTGGCACAGCTGCTGCGCCCATGACTCCATGGGAATGTTTTGAGTCTGAGGACCCGGCCAATTCAACAGCAACTGCAAGATTTTCAGTATTTTTTGGCTCATGCTGCTCTAGAGCATTCCTGTTCTGCTCGTCAATAATATTATCAATCAACTGGCTATCAGTTGCAGAACTTTGATGCTGCTCATCTGATTTGGTATTGTCACCGAGGACAATCTGCACTACTGGCATATCTTCTGGAAGCAAATCTCTCTCCTCAGAACTTGCATTAATAAAACCATTATCCCCTTTATTTGATTCAATGCCTTCAACACTTTCAGGGATCAATTGTGCAGCACTTCTTTCCAGCTGTCCAGATTCAGTGGGATTTTTATTTGGTAAAACTCCATTTGAACCCTCCCTCTGCACTGAATTATGCATGCAACTATCATTGCCTGGAACGTCCACTGCATTTTGAGCAGCATTTGCCACCGGCACTTGCGCATTGAGTTCTAAACTGAAATATTAAAAAAAAACTTAGTTACTGCATAATTTGCACAAGAGATGAAGCTGTAAGCATATAAACAGAAAATAACAAACAATACCTCTGCAGAGCATGTGCCCAGCTATTAACCATATCTTCCAAATACGCCACTTGTGATAAGAGACGAACATATTGGTATTTATCTTTTCCAGCCTGAATCTTCTCATTAACTTGCCGAACTAGAAGTTCCAGAACTTTCCTCACCTCAAAGGAGACATCTTTTAGAGATTTATATACACCTCTATATGCTGATAAACCAACTGCAATTAGGCCTCTGACCATGCCAAATCTCTCTTTGCTTTTAACATTCCCTGAGCAACTTGCAACCGTCGTATCAACATTATGACGAATAATGCAAGAATTAAAAGGCCATTCCTTCCAAGCTCCAGTAACATCTGCTGCAGGACCCTCTTTCAGTTTTGATGTGACCCAACAAAGTTCAGCAAAATGAGGATATCGAAGAATTTGATAGCCAAACATGGATATTGCTAATAGCAAGTTTGATTTTCCTTTTAAACTTCTATTATTGGATGGAGGTAGAACTTTTAAGGGATCACCAGGAAATTCTTCCATAGGCTTGCTTTCACCAACTGAGCCAATTCTTTTATCATGACACTCTGCATCACATCCTTGAATACAATCAAAATGATTGTTCTCCTTGGATGCAATAGCATGGATGTGCAATCTTTGATGAACAGATATAATAAAGAGCTGTATCATATCCCTCAATAGCTTTGCAACAGAAAGCCTGACTACCACATCACGGTTGAAATTCCCATCAACAGGAACCAAGAATCGAGGTATTGAGTTCTCCGAAGGAGTCATCTCACCGCAGTTTGATATATCACTCTTGAAGAATTGCCTTATTTTTTGCGGAAGTTCCTGATATGGAAGTTCTGAAGTAGCCTGGCAGAACACGAAGCATGTGAAAAAAACATTGGAGGAAGTGATGGAAATATATATATACATCCGAAGAGTGATGGAAAGACTGTATTAGTAGCATAATTTAATGCATTCTTCGGAAAGTACGCAGTTAATAGTATTCATAGATCAATAAAATACTAGTACTTTTATCATTCAGATTTCAGTTTTCTTGTAATTCAAGCACCCAAGTAATTTTGGCATTTCAGTTTTAGTAAACCCTCCAAGTACAACCAGGCTTTTCATTATCATAAGGAGGTAGGTTTCTAGGGAGACAATCAATTATTAATAAATGTGAGCTTTGCTTTAGTCTCCAGTGAATTCTAAAATGATAATCCTTATAACAAGAATGTTTAAATCAAGCCATTATTTAGCATGCTTATAAGTCCATCCTGCATCACCTTTGGTTTAGAGATAATAACAAAGATGGTATTTTATTTAGGTCAAGAGGAAAGAGTCCACCTATGGTGATTGCTAATGCTCAAGTTCAATGCTGGTTTATACCTATGTGATATCATATTTTTATGGTTGATTATGCCAAAGGCCATTTCAGCAATTTTCTATCATTGCTGGTGATAGCTTTTCCACATACTATTGAGGCCTTAAATCAGATCTTGCTATTTTGTAATTTCTTACAGGCATTATACATCTTAGGTCTAAAACTCCTTATTCCTATATTATAGGAATCACCATTGCACTAGAATTTTAAGGAAATCTGCAATCATATGTAATATACATTAAGTTCAATACTACTATATATTACCTTAATACTACTATATATTACCATGAATAACTTCAGAAAAATTGTATGAAACGGTAACATACAGTAAGTTCAGTATTATCAGATAGCCAGTCAACTAATAAACATAATTAAAGTGATAATCATAATTCAAATACTGATTTTCCAATGAGTACCCCAAAGTTGACATTGCCAAAAATTAATTGAACCAAAAATGATTTCTCTGTAATGATCCAAACTTTTGCAGCAGCCCTGAGTTGTAGCATTCTCAAACTAATTTTTAAAAATATTGAAAGACTAGATGTGATTTTCATTTGTAATATTAAGTTGTCTCATCAACAGTATTAACATTAATCAGTGCTCAGTAAGAATAATTTTAATCATTATGAAGAGAATTGGCAGTAATCAACAGCAGTCCACTTACGAGAATTATCAAGGATGTGGAAACACATATAGTCTCCACCTGCTCAACAAACGAGCTCCATGCGTGTGATGCACTTAGGATGGCAGTTGGTGACTCCAACATTTCAGTTGCTACACATTGATCAGTAGAAGACTCATTTTCCTCAGACAAAATTGGTGTGGAACAAGATACTGTTTTCTCATAAAGTTGGTCAGTTGGAGACGCACCACTCTCCTTAAAGACTGGCTGACATGCCTCCACAGCCCACAGATCAATTCGCGGCATGAAAATCATGAATGACTTCAAGCTAGCACATTTCACTGCGAGGGTGACACACATTGAGATGAGGACTCATACATGCTTTTGTCATTCATTCAAGAATGTGTAGCAAATTTGTGTAAAACTTTTGATGGTCTATGTTTCAACAAAAATTGCAAAATTAAAAATTCTGTGTATCCCAAATTGGTTAATAATCAAATATAAGAAAGACTTGTAATGGAATGAGTGCATGTGTGTACCGTGTACCCATCAATCGATTTTCTTAACAATTAAGATCAACTACATAGCTTTATAATTCCAAATTACAAGATCTTCAAACCCTCAAAGACATCATTTTCAATACAACAATGATAAACTCAGATTTCAATAGCAACTAAATTCTCTTTAGTACTTCTAACCTCAATTGACATGAAGGTCAAAAAGTTGAGGCTAAGGATGCCACACATGTTGACTAAACAAACATTTGTTTCAATTTGATGTGAAAACCGTTATTGCAGACTGAAGACTAACAAATGGTTTAGATCTAGAGCAAACTTTCAACTTAGATTGAAGTTGACCAAAAAAATAATAACTGATATTAAAGAAAAGATCATGGCCACATTCAAATATATTACAGAAATGATATCTTGATAGAGAACAGAGCAACAGGAAACTAGTGCATAAAATGAAGTAATAGGAAAGTAGAAACCATGAATAATCAAAGTGGTTGATAGGAGAGGGAGATGAAAAGAGAACATACTCAATATTCGTGCAATCCCTTGGACCACATCATCATGCCCTTCCTGTGAAATTGTAGCCAGATCAATCTTCTGAACCTCAATATTCCCAACATAGAAGTGTAGTATGCAAGATGCAAGTTGCTTCTGTCCGGATCTGGGACCTCCAGCTATCAAGATGCGGTATCCTGATTTTTTCACTGATGCAAAAGATAAGATTCTAGATGTGCTACAGCTCATGCCTGTATGCTGTGTCATAGTAGGTTTAAACTCAATGCTATTATCATCCTTCTCATCAACAAATACATCAGCCCCAGCACAGCTACCCTCTCCAATTAATACTCCAGCAAATGAAAGCTTTTCCTGCACTTCTTTAGCAATTTCTGCTTCTTCAAGAAAACTATCAACATGACACCACCATTGATCACTAGGGATATTCTTCTTCTCTAGAAAAGAAATTATAATGGTTCTAACCATCATAGCAGCTTTAGAAAGAGGAAGAGGCAGCCAGAGGCGTTCATCAAGATAAAGGGAAACAAGCAACTTTGATAATGGCTGCAGCAAACAAGGAATGAGATGAGTAGGAAGAGGCGAAGAGACCAAATCATGAGCAGCTATGCCCGCTTCTCTGCGAGAGCAAGGAGGTGGGGCGCATGCTAAAGCCTCTAGCCAATCCTTCTCTTCCACTTGAAAAGCCGGGAGGGGAACGCGTTTAACAGGAGCTTTCTCACCAGCAGCTGACAAAACTTCTTGCAAAGGGAAATTCCTCTTCAGTGCAATAATGGCAGCTTGAGTACAAAGAGCCTGCAGATCAGCACCAGCAAAACCAACAGTTCTTCTTGCAACCCACTGTAGCAAAGATCCAGCAACTGGTTTTGGCCACCTTTGTGTGTGAAGTGAGAGTATGGCGGCCCTGTCTTCAACTGATGGCAGTGGAAAATAGATTTCCCTGTCAAATCTCCCAGGCCTACGCAATGCTGGATCAACAGCATCAGGTCTATTAGTTGCACCTATCACCACTACTGAACCACGGGATTTTAAACCATCCATCAAAGCAAGCAATGTGGAGACAACTGAACTGTGAGTCTGATCTTGCTGCCTTGTTCGACAAGGTGCTAAACCATCAATCTCATCAAAAAATATTATTGAAGGTTGGCATCGCTCAGCAACCTGAAACAAGAGCCTTAGCTGGCGCTCAGCATCACCAACATACTTTCCCAAGCAGTCAGCACCTTTACGAGCAAAATATGCAATCCTTTTATCCCCGCGAGCACATGAACCAATCAATGCCCGCACAACAAGTGTTTTACCTGTTCCAGGATATCCATGCAAAAGAACACCCCTAGGAGGTGTAATCCCTAGATTACTAAAGAACTCAGGATATAGAAGTGGTAAAATAACTACTTCCTTCATACATTGGATCACATCCTTAAGCCCAGCAACAGATTCCCATCCTTCAAATAGTTTGGCACTGTCAGAACCCCCAGTTCCCCCAATATAAACAGGTGCAATTCTCAACAAATCTCTGTGAAGCCTCTTACTCTCACGCTTCAGAAACTCTTCATCCTCCCCACAGTTCTCCAACCATTTTTCTTCAGCTTCAACATCCTTCCGCCAAACATCATTTGAACGCTTTCTTATTTCTAACCTCATTTTCCTGGCTTTCAATTTCTTTATCCACTTTACATGCTGATTACCATAGGGTTGGAAGAGATGTCGATGATCTGTGCATGCTATAAGAAATTTTCGATGATCAAAGATGCAGCTATTAGCTCGGGCACAAGGCTGCAAAATACAGAAGCAAGAAGAAAACAAAATCTTGGCCAATCAGTAATCATAGACATCTGTCATTTGCTCAAACAAAAGGCTGAAAAAAAAAAAGAAAAATGATTTGCTAGATAACAAACCAAGTGATAAGTTTTTGGACACCGATCAACACGACATCCAATAGTCGCCCCTGGTCTTCCGCAGCGTGTGCATTTTAATGCTTTTCCTCTGCACAGTGCAGCTCTTACATTTTTTAAGCAACCCAAGCCAGCAAAATACACCTGCAGATAAAGACTCAAAACTAGTTTAATGAAACAAGATCATTAAAACAGCAAAAAAATCTAAAATTATTTAGCTAAATAGCATGTTAAAAAGAAAATATATATCAAGCAGATATACAATTTAAAGATGTTGAAAATCGAGCAGTTGAGGCCATTGCTTCCTAAAAACATGTTTTCCATCAAATGACAAGCTAGAGATGGTATAAGTTGAAACCTGATAATCTTTTGAAGAGAAAATTAGTAATTTCAAGCAATTACATTCATTGGAAAATTTGAAGAGAAACACAAAGAAGGCAAGTTATTTTATCAAATTCTACACTGCATTACATAGAGGACACATCATAGGATCATAACATAGCAAAGAAGCAAATTGATAAAGTTGATTATAACGATCCTTATCCTTCGAAATTCCAATACCATCTCAAAAGAAATAACTGCAGAAGCAAAGGAGAGAGAAAGAAACAAAATGAAGGCTTTGAGCATCAATAAGTAAATATTTTATTCAAACTCCTCTATACAGATCAGTTTTTTATTCCAACACCTTTCCCTATAGAGATCCCCCCCCCCCCCCTCTTTTCTTTTCTCTCTCCCCAATCCCTCAAAAAGGGAAAGGAAAAAGTAAATGGAACTTAAAGATAGTGTTTCCAGCTCATTTAACTCTTAATTTTAAGGAAAGAAAAGGACTACCAACAACAAGGAAATAACAAAGCAAGAATGTAGACCTACTACGTCTATATACACATAAATTTCCATGCAAAAATTGCTGCATCTTCTTATTGGGAGTTTTCAAGTTCGGAATTTTACACTTATTTTAATAACTGACACAGGGATCTATCTCAGGTTAGTATTTTTATCTATAAACAAATTAAAATGCAATAATTACCTTGCATTTTGATTGTTACCAGAAAATTATAATCTGCCACTATGTCTAACACATGCCAAATAAGTCTACTTTCACACTGGAAACTTCTATTTACACAGGTTTCTACAGATTTTAATATTGTTTTGTACTCTAGATTTTCTTCCCAACAGGAAATCTACACTATATTAAATCTTGATGGACAGACTAAAAAATGTAACTTGACAACTATTACTGTATCTTCTCCACTGTCGCTCAAATGCAGGAATTCCTTACAAGGGTATCAATAAACTTTATTGTTGGATAACTAAGTGATGAATCCCACATCTTTTATAGTTGGAATATGAGGGAAAAAACATAATCACATATATGTTCAAACTAAGCAGTCCTGAAGATGACATGTTCACTGTACAACTTCATTCAGAAGATTAAAAAAACCCTTCAGACAAAAAGAAAGAATTATTAAATTAATCATTACATAATATTGATGGTGTTCATCCTGGGAAAAATCTACAGTTCTAACAAAACGGGCAGCAAGATAGTACTGCCAATTATACAATAAGTGTAGAGAGCCTGTGTTGCTTCACGAGAATTATTTACAATTCCAAGTGGAAGCAAAATGATATACAAACAGGAAATGGCAGTCTAATTCAATTTCATCTTTAAGACTGCTCAGAGAACAACAAAAAGCTTTGAAGAAAATAACATCTAAGGTGCATTGTTGCAGAATTAAAATATCTCATAGCAGTACAGTATCGACAAGTATGTTCTTAGCTATATATCAACAACCAAGAAAATACATCAATTCTAACCCTACATAGACATACCACTTAATTTTATTTTTCAAACAAGAAGATAAATATGAAAAATGGAAGCTTGACTATTTAACAAGTATAAGGAAATATTGACTCACAAAGTTGAACAGGAGAAATAAATATAAGCTGAAAAAAGTAAGTTAAAACCACACCTCTGGACTCCATACGGCACAGTGTTGATGAACCCAGATTCCAGCAATACCAAAACGGTCATTTATAGGGCCCAATAAGCGACCAAGCCACCCAGGTTCATCACCAAATCCATCCCATACATCATAGTTGGGATCCTCTGAAGCTGATGAACCGCTGTAGGTCTCATTTTCACTGTCATCAGCATCTTGCACCAATCTCTTTGGTGGCTTACCATTATTACCACATCCACACAAACCACAGCGCCTCCCTTGTTTAATCCGTGGCCTACCAAGCATATGTGCGTCATGTTTCAATTTGGCTGGCTTCGCATATTTTTCAACCACCAAGGGAATTTCACTAACCTTAGCACCTCCTTCCTCCTCATCAGGATGCTCTAGCTCTTTCACCAGAGAGCCATCGGCTTCAACAACATCTGTCTCATTTTCCACTTCCATTGCATCCTCCAACTCCTTTGTTTTGTCACTCTGTTCCACACTTTCCACATTATCAGTTCCATCAGGGTTCTTCTCCAGCTCCAAATTAGATAATTTCTCATTCTGGTCATGTTCTTCTAACACTGATGATACAGGGTCACCGCCCACTACCTCCACCTCATTTCGACCACCTACTGCATCAACTGAAATAGGGCTACTCTTATCGGCCTCACTCCCCACTGCATTCACACCTTCTGCATCATCTATTTCAGTGTCATTCCCTATGGTGTACTCACTATCTGCACCACCCATTTCACTATCCGAAACTGTCATGTCCTTGTTGGCCTCATTCTCCACTTCCATTTCATCATTTTCACTCTCATCTTTCCCCATACACACCTTACCCTCATCTTTCTCAATCACATCAGCACTAGTTCCCCCCTCATTCATTTCATTTCCCAAACCATTTACCGCCTTAACCCTACCCGGCCTCTTCGATCTCACAACCATCAATTTCTCACCATCCGAATCTTCTTTCCTATTTGCCAAGTCACTTTCCACTTCATCAGTTTCATCAAAGAGCTTCCTTCTCCCACTCGACTCACCTCTCTCTCTAGTCGCCACACTCCTACGCCTTGATCTCAACCGCGACCTCCATGGTGTATCCCAATCCTCTAATCCATCACTCTCCTCCTTCTTTACACTCTTTGCACTACTACTTTCACCATTTCTATTAACACCCAAATTTACATTCTTACCAATTTTCTTTCGTTTTTTGGCCGGGGGAGGTGACACATCGAGCACAACAGGTGCCCGACGAACCCTTGAGCTTCGTCGAAGCTCCGACTGAGCATCAAAGGCGGACCCGGACCCGGAAAGTCCGCTCCGCTCATTGGATTCACGATGATTTTGATTATAGACGTTTTCGCATATAGCATCGAGTCTTTTGTGCTTCTTTTTAAGCCTAGCACCGGTGGAGCTAAACTCCTTTAGCCTCGGTGAAGAAACCGAAGCTGATTTCAATTGCATGACCTCAACAATATCACACCTGAAAATTGATATTATAACCTTATCTATAAATTTAATATATATAGATAGAAAATGAGATTTTACGGATCTTCTTGTTTGATCATCCGGGCGTTGAATAAGGAAAGAAGCGAAGGAAAAATCATTAAGATTTAGACATAACTCGGTGAACTCACCGGTTTATGCCGGGTTGAATAGGTCCGAGTTGCGAATGTAATTGGAAATTTGCAATTGAAACAAACCCTAGACTTCCTTTTTTGGTTGAGAGCTGAGCACCTCATAGGGCTCAGTGAAGATTTGGGGAAATTGAGGGAAAAATAAAATTACCTAAAAATTAGTTTATTTATTGTTCCCTGGTTTTTCGACAACAACAAATACCTGATTTCAAACGCGGCCGATTAGATATTTAGATTTAGCTGACCTCATCCGCAAATCTTAATTAATTCTTTATTTTCCGTAAAAATGCAAAATAATTGTTTTCCTGATATATTTTTTATATTATTCTCTAAATAAATTTTGTTTTAAAACATTACTATGATATACTAATATTTAATTTAATTAAAACAATGGGAACTAACCTGAAAATTTTTTTTTAGGTAATGGCAGATTTACGTAGATTACTTGACTTCCGAATTTAAAAGCAAATAGCTTCATTTAATAGCTATTAAGGCTTCGGTAAAAAAAAATTAATGCTAAATTTCACGACACCACAACTTTAGAGATTAAAACAATTCAACATCTCACATTCAATTTATAACATGGTACAACCTCAACTTCCAATTTGGTAATAATTAAGTATCCTTAGTCAGTTTTAGGGGTGGTAAAAGCTGATCCCGATCTGCTAACCCGACACGAATTCGACCTGCTAATAGCGGATTAAAGTTGAGATTTTTAACATGTTTAATTAAACGGGTCGACACGAACTCGACCTGAAGTTAAATGGATTAAGTTCAGGTTGGAAATTTTAACCTGCAGGTCGACCTGTGTAATCTGAAAATAAAATGACGTCGTCGTTTTGTAATTGCCTCGTTTTATTTTATTTAGGTTGTATACATAACTTCTGTCTGCTCTATCCATCAATTCCTTCATTTCCTCTCATTTCAATTTTAGGGTTCCATTATATTCTTCATAGCAACCGCTCCTAGTTCCTATCCATCTCCCTCATATCACAGAGACCTTTCTCTATCCATCTCTCCCACTCGTATCGCAGGCTGCTCCTTCACCTCCTTCCGACGCTTCCGTTGCAAAATCTTCACGACAATGGCTGGCTATTTTAGAACCTCCAGGTACAATTTTCAATTCCTTCATATTTTTATTTTTGTTTCGATCTATAATTTTTGTTTCGTTATTAGATTCCTTTCATCTTCATTGATTACTTTTTAATCTTACCTAATTTGTTCCTATTCTGAAGTCCTCCTTCAATTTGGTCTTTTGGGTTTGTCACATAAAAATCTAGTATTGATTTGAGAAAACCCGTATGACAATTGATTTAATCTGTTTAGTTATTTTTTTGGAATTTTTTAACTAAATCCAATCCATGCAGTATTGGCCCATTGCGAGTTCAGTCCTTTTCTTTCCTCCATTTTCATTTTTAAACCCACATTCTTGTTTGCGAACCCATATTTGTGTTTCTGCTCTGTTTAGCTTCAGTTTTTGGTTTTCTTTAGTTCTGATTTCATGTCTGATTTGGTTGATTTTAGCATATTAACTTCTGCAATCATACGCCTGTGATGGTTTTTTTCTTCTTTAAATTTACTTTCAAAACATTTTTGAGACAAAGGTTTAAATTTTATGTTTTCTGATGACGAAACCTCTTGATCTTTTGGTTCCCATTTAAGAAAATCATACATTCGATTGACTTGCATGGCTTGAACTTTGTTAGACTAGAGCCTTGTAGGTTTCATGATTAAAATGTAGCTTTGAAGACTTTGGTTTCTACCTTGAAATAACAAGGTGATTGTCGATGATGAGCTCTAGGTTTTAATGGTTCCAATTGTATGTGTTTACATCTTAAACAATATTGTTATTTTATTCATTCTTTTGTTTTTTTAATTCACAAAGTTTTCTACTGTCCTTTTCACCCCCTTCAGTCCTTCCTTCATGAGGGTTTCAAAATTTCAATTATTGCATATTTCATGTTGATCAAAATTATCTTGCAAGTTTTAGCATATTCCAAATATGCTTTTAGCACAGGAGGTCATGTGCTTGATTGCTTTAAAAGTTCATTGAAACCTTCGACTGTTGAGGGTATGATTTGTCTAAAGGATTGGATCTTTGGAGAATGTAATGGAAATGAATTTAAATATTTTTGGATTTTTAATAGGTTTATATTTGCTTGACGTTTCATTGATATTAATTATAATTTGTATCAATTATTATGTAGCAAATATGGATCCTCAATTTGAGGCATTATGTGGAACTATCATGCATGAAGCATAAAGTGGAAGAGAAAACAGATGATACTCCATGCCCTTTACTAAGTGTGCCACTTGAGAGTACTCAACAATCTACCTCCACTATGTTTCACATTAAATAGTTTGCTTTGTTTTTTAATTTAAGAAACTTTAAACTTGTGTGGTTTGGTTTGTGATACTTTGGGACTTTATTTGCTTTGTGTTTTAATTTAAGAAACTTTAAACTTGTGTGGTTTGTGGTAGCAATAAAAGATTGTAATAAATATGCATTTAGAATATTTAAACCCCCTCTTGGATTATTGACATATCTTGGACTACAAAATTAGATTTTACAGATACATAGGGCATAATACATAAATTCACTTTTGAACTTTCATTGTTTCTCAAATGGATCCTCGAACTTTATGAGTGTTCAAATTGACACTTCAATTTTTGCTTCCTTTAACAAATTAACATCTGGCATTTAGTAAGAGAATGTGAATTGCATGCACATTTTTAAGGGCTCATGTAACACCCCAAAACCCATCTTACGAATAAGCTGGATTGAAGTGTTACGAGTCCTTTAAACACCGTTAACTCGCACACTTAAACATGGAATACTAGAATCACCTCAAGTTTGTTTTTTTTTTTTCGCAACTACTTCACACGTGTTCAAATAATTTACTATTCTAATTATTACAACAAATGCTATAATAATCTATCTTAAATATCTCTATACGCTCACAAGTACAATTACATATATAATATAAATTCCAATATATCTAGTACATGCCAATTTATGTTAAACCGGAGATTTTACCACAGCCCGACTTCTGGGAGCTAACCGTGTACTTGTTGACACTCTGATTCCTCTAGCT